>CM072995.1:68773739-68983739 GCA_037038555.1 Rhynchonycteris naso
CCTAACACTTTCATGAAAATGATATAAAAATTATTTGCAGCTACCAATGCTAGAGAACTTCTTTTCCTGGGTAATCTTTTGCACTCCTGAGGCAAACCAAAATGTATAGAGAATTATTGAAATATTTGATAAATAAACTAACATTAAACCTAGCCCTTTAAACCATTATTTTAAAATATTTATATATATACATATTTATTCATATTAACAAAATCTATACTGAGAAAACTAGAGTTGTTTCTAATTTTTATAAAAGCATACTTTCTAAAACCTTTATATTGAGTTGTATATTTTCCAACAGCACTAGAAACTGCTTTGTAAAATATCAACGAAATAAAAAAGAAATGAGAAAAAAAAGAAAGAAGAAACTTTTAGAGTTTTAAGTTCTAGAAATTTCATCAGTGTCCGATGACTGTATGAAGCCTGGCCATTTTGAATTGGTTTTTAAATATATCTTTGTTTTATAAAATACTAATACTTGTTTTTTCTTCTTCCATACATATGGAACAATAAAATACCTTTTGATTTAATATAATATAGATAAAATATTATGTGACAACAGATACAATATCTTAGTATTATTTCCAAGTTTCCCCTATTTTGAGCACAAAGCATGTAGTTATGTGGGAGAATAGATGTTTTTTAAGCAGATTTCTGGGAGTATTTTTATTAGCAATGTCTAATGGCAGACTCTTTGTTCAATGTTGACATTTTCTGCATTTCATAAAAATATACTGAAAAACATTTTACAGATGCAGTGTGTGCAGAGCAATTGATCAAATATTTGAAATCATAGAGAGGAATATATTGCTGGGGTCACAAGATCCTAAAGGGCACATTTGTGTGTGCTCTTCTCCGCTCTCACCCTTTCAGGTATATCAGGAGGAGAAGGGTTCAAGTCAACATGCTCTGGGTATGGATTTATGCCAATATGGATCTACTCTGAATGTTAGCAAAAACTAAATTTGCTTATTTTTGAAAGGTTAAATAGTCACAGTCCTGGCCCTGTGAGTTGGAGTCTGAGCAGAAGCGGTGCTTTCTAGCCTCGATCCACAGTGCTTCACCCAGCTACTTCTGCCTTTTACTGCTGGCATGTTTTAACAGCTTTCAAACATGTTTGAAATCAGATGTAATGTAGAAGAGGAAGATTTCCCTAAAATAAGACTTGCTTTTTCAATATTTTTTTTTCTTCAATAAAACAATTAACTACAGAGATCTTTCGGTTTGGGTCAATCAGATTGACTCACTCCCCTCCCCATGGCAGATGGGAATTTTGTTCTCTTTGTGAAAGTTGGGGCCTGAAATTCTGGGTAATTGCTTCCTTTCACCGGACCTCTGCCTGTGTAGACTCAGACAGCTCTCTTTTAGAGTCCGTCACAAATGAAACCCAAATCCAAATAATTGCATTCTCCTTCTTTTCGGAAAGAGGGAAAGGAGACAGGAGAGGACCAAAGTGTAGTACATATTAAGGCAGGTCATTAGGGAAAAGAAATAGAATATAAAAACCTGACGTGTCTGTGGGAGCTCCTGGCCACCTAACTTATTAACGTAGCGTCCATTGTGAGATGTCGCAGTTCTGTGCAGTCAGAAGATGGCTCCAGCGCGTTAATTTTGCTCCTGTGTCTTGCACGGGATGCAAGGGGCAAGATGCTCCTCAGTGCTATTATTTCTTTCCGATTTTGCTGTCGTCTCATTTGGTTGAAAACATCAAATTGAAGCATATATGGAATTTTAAGGGGTCCATTAATATAGATGGTAAGATTTTAAAAGACTTGACCTGTTCCCGCTTTTGAATAGGACATTCTCGAATATTTTGCATGCTTTTGCACAGAGAAAGGGTGCCACAATTGTCTGTCTTTGCTGAAAATACTATTATAGAAGGTAGTGCTTCCCAGTGACCCTATAACACTGTCAAATCAGTGTTTTCTGAAGCTATACTCTCATTTTTTAAAAAATTGTTTTCTTGAGGAACTGGGGTTTGTGGAAATAATAGTGTACAAAATAATTACATAATGCTGTTAAAAAGGATGACAAAGTACAAAATTATTTAACCTTCCTAAACTCACCACCTTTTACAGATGTCTGAGTAATTATTTTTCCCTTTCATACCTACCAAACTCCAAAATCACTTTCTAAACAAATATTGATTGATAGAAACCCGAAAATGGGCCTTTCATACAATTAAGAGGTCGATTTTAAATATTTTACTGTGAGAAGATTGATATATAAAATATATTACCTGACTAGTGACTTTAGAGGTCATTTCTATACTAGTTAAGTACATAAAAATTATAGGAAATTGTGTGATTAGCAATGAAAGTGGCATGATATAATATGAGTTTTATTAGGTTTAACATTTAAATGCATTTAATGATAGAGAGTAGTTGAACTTTGTTCAAAATGCATGATCTCTCAAGAGAACATTTAAAATATATACTTGTTCAATATCACAGATATTATTTTATCCGAAGTATTTTGCATATTTTCACCAAATTGAGGTAAATAATTTTACTTTTACTTGAAGTTTAAAAATATTTGTGGGCTATGTGTTTTTCTGTATCTTAAAAAAAATACAGCATTCATTGATCATTTCCTTCAGCATAGTTCTTATGATTAGATACATTTTACAAAACAAATTATCTTTATAAATGTTCTAGAAATGTGGATCTCCCGATTTATAATCATTTACTTATCTTCCTTCTAAAATAAACAGAGGGTTTTAATCCATTGCTACTAACTATACCATATTAAAATTTTTTTTGCTTTGATTTCTGGGAGAAGAAAGTAACACCAGTAAATTAGTAAAAACAGATTTCATTTCTTCAATCTATTTGAATAAGAATCACTTAATTGTACTAACTTATACTTAACCTCATTTACACACACACAACACACACACACACATACACACACACTACTGCTTTTTTTTCTCTGTAAAGGGTTTGGATTAATTTTTTTGAAAAATATCAATAATGAAGCCAGAGCTTTAATGTAGCCTAAATACAAACTTGTTGCTTTCGGAAAGATGGAAAATTAGCACCATTTTATACAGAGTTAAATGAAGGAGGGTGATTCTTTCATTTCTGCACTATAGAATGATGTACGGTAATCAGCAGGCAATGCCCTGTCAGTGAGCTAATTCAACTCTCTGCTAAAAGAAGTGTAGATTAATGGATAAAGGAGGTCTGTGGTAGGGTCACACTGATATGGATTCAACGTGTACAGCAGCTTGTCAGATGCCTGCTTGGATTAAATCTAACCTTTATTGTTGAAGGTTGCCATTTACCCTATTCTTTAGTGCCTCAATTTATTTTCTTCCCAGAATTTCCACATAAAAAATTATCATCTATTTGCTTTTGAGAACAAATTTAGAAAGCTGATTTCATTATCTGTAAGAAACCTGGAGCCACTAAATACTGAAAAACACAGGAAATATTTAAGGACATATTAACTGATTTATTCCAATTCTCAATGAGAATGAGGCTTAATTTTACAAAGAAAAGGCCAAAATAGTTATGTAAAATTATTTCAATTTAAAAAAACTTTGAATAAAGGGTTAACTTTTTTTTTTTTTGCAGAAGAAACCAGTTTTTTTAAGGATATTTTTTAAAAAAATTAATAATGTAGAACATGAAATTCTGAAAATTTGACTTATATCCAGCAAAATTACTTCCTGCTGTCATTTAAATTATGGCTGCCCTCTATAAAGGTGTCTTTAGGTGTATTAATTGAATTCTACACTATTTTCCAATAATAATCTGTAAAGTTCATCTGTCCATTCCTCACAGGATACCCACTGTGTATGAGAGAAGAACGTATCTATTTCAGTACCTTAATTTATTTTCATGATTCACTGATAATGACTGTCATGCAGGTTGTACATCAGAATTAACCTTCATTTCACTGAGGTATATTACGATGACAGTCCACGACACATTTCACCTACACAAAGGGCATTTTCTTCCCTTTTCATAATCATCCTCAGTGGCTGAAGATTGTTTGATAGCCGATTAATTTTCATAGGAAATCAAGTGCAGGCTCCCAAAGCAGAGCTGGTACGCGTTCTTTTGCTAAGTGACTTCAATGGTAATTATGTATTTTTTTAATTGCATCTAGCAAACTTAGTATCCTCCAGCTCTAACAGTGATTTCATTCCTATACCAGTATTTTTATAAAAAGTACAGAAAATTAATTAGAAATATCAAGATTGTGAGTCTTTAATTTCTCAAGATACTAAATGACAGATATAAATTCACCTATTTGCTTTGGTTTCAGTCAAATGATTTCATTGAGGTACAGGCATCATTCTGAGGTCGAGATCACTCTCGTCCCTTTTCTCCAATTTCCAACACAGTCTACAAGCTGGCATATTCCTTTGGTTACATCACCTTTCAATTGACAGGAACAAAACAAAATGGGTCTAGTAACAAGCAAATTGAATTCAACTGTGTTTTAAAAAGTGCTTGTTTATAAATACTGTCCCTTTGTAGAAAAATAGGTAGTTTGGAATTAGTATTATACAGAGTAAAACTATAGATTTTAACAGAAGACAGTAGTGAATAGAGAAATTACTTGAACAAATGCTTCTTTATGAAATAGAGTAACAATTCTATATAATTTCATATTTTTGGAATTAGTATGGAATTGGAACACTTTTCCTATAGCAAAATGGAACCAGAGAAAGTATTTACCTGCTTTTCTGAATCTGACATTAAAATGATTTTCAACCTTTTTTCCTTCAACCAGATATTTACAAAAGTATAAATGTACAAATAATCTATTTGACTAATAGAATACAAATCATATGTTTTCCACTAGAATACTATGTACTTTTTCTGCAAATGGCACAAGTTGCCAGACGGCATTCTTTCATAGTTTATTATTATTTTTTTGCTTTACCTAATTAGGCAGACCTTTTTTAAAAAGTCGTTTTGGTAGCTCAAAGGTAGCATAGCTAACACTCATTGATGTGGTCACCATGGTAAATTTCATTTTTTTAAATTTATTTGGATTGTAAATAGTCACATAAAATGTATATAAATTATTAGAGACAAACTTAGAGTTTCCCCAGAAAGGATCATGCCATTTCAACCTCCTTTTTATACTGCTTATTGTTTTATTTCATCAATAAGCTATATAAAGTATAATAAACTCTAATTTAATCCTTTCTCTGAGGGATTGAAGACAACCAAAAGGTCCACCATCATCCAATCAATTTGGAATAATATTTCTCTGATTTATATGCCAGTTTTCTTATTTGCAGTTACTGAAAGTAACCACATTTACTCCTTAGAAACCAAGAAGAGTTTTGGCCTTTACCACTTTGTTTGAAATCTTTATTTCCTTTTAAACTATTTAATAGAGTTTAATATCTGCAACTTGTTTATATGGTTAGGGAAAGAGACTTGGAAGGATAAACTACATTAGACGTCAAGTTGGACTTAGATGCAAAAATATATATATTTTTAATTTTGATGGCCAGTAGGACATGCCTAATATAAATGGATGGGGAACTAAAAATAAGTTCTAAAAATATTTCTTAATTTTCTCAAAATTGAGATTTATATTGTGTTTAAGCTTTATATAATTCCTTTGATGCATCAAAAGTATGTTCTCTTATAAGTATGTTGGCAGAATTATTTCCATTTATAAATATGAGGGAAAAAATCTCTCATGGCATTTTAGTTCATTTCTGTCAGTTTCATCATCAGGTCATGGTGAATATATATATAATGTATCAGAAGTTGTCAGACCTTGAAATAGATTATTGTCCAGTTCAATGGTATGACTCAGTGAAGTATTAACTATTGTTTTTCAAGGGAATTCTATTTACTGATAATAAGAAGAAAAAGGTACTTACAGAGAAATACAAATATGTCAGGATAAAACTTAAAATACGTTTCCAGATTTTCTTTTACATGTAGCAAAGAAGTGTCAGTCCCTAACAACAGCCAAAGTCAAATGTAAGACTCTCTAAGAACCTTCCACTGTGTTATGGTAGAACTTCCTTTTGACAAAATTATTTCATGACATTCTCAGAAGTTTCTATATTAAAAAACATTACACATAAATATTGATTTACTGACTTGTAAATGACCTTTAAAAGATAGAATAAGGACAGAGATAAATGACAAAGGGGACAAAATGAGAAGAGTGAGGGTAGGTCGCTAAACCTAAGAGATGCTAATACGACAGACCAAACAGTGATAAAATTTAGCCAGTGTTACCGGTGTCTTCTGTTTAGATGTGGGCCATGAAATTCATGGCTATGATAGGTCACGTAGATGGGGTCCAGTAAATAGCTGCCAGCCAAGACTGTACTCCGTGGAATACCCTGGAGTTTGGACTGACAAAGAAAACAAGGAAGGGAGGAAGAAAGGGAGGGAAAGGAAAAAGGGAGCAAGGGAGAGAGAGAGGAAAATATTTTGCTAGACTATTTCTGTAGATAAGAGGGGGAGTGTGGAGTAAAAAGGGAGAGCAGAGAACGTCTGGCCCTTTGGGTGCACAGCCTCTGCTCTGATCTGAGATTTCAGGTTAATGCTGTAGAAGAGCAGACTGGTGGCTGTGGCAGGACACAGCCTAATTTTACCTCACCCAATGTCCCCCAAAATGACGTTTCTCTTACACTAAAGTATCATCCTTGTTTATGTGGGAAAGCTTATTTGCCAAAGATTAAAGAAAAATAAAGCAAAGTAAAAACTAACACAAACTTTTTGCCCATCTATTCTTCTCTACCCTTACTTCTGGTTGCCTCCACCCTAATTTATCTTCTCTCTCATGAAAAGGTTGTTGTGGTAGCTTACATTGTGGGGTTGAATAACTTAATTGAATTAAATTCTATGCATAACTTGGTCTTTACGTAGAGCAAATAAAGTAATTATTAGGTTCCCATAACATAATAACTAAAGACCTTGTATAGGATACACTGTTCCATATTGATTGATGACCAAGAATTGTCAAGTTAAAAAAAGTATAAAATATGAGATTTTCCCCAGCATCATTGTACAGAAAATTCTATTTAAAGCAGTGGTTCTTAGCCTTTTTTGAGGTACCGAACCCACCAGTTTCATACGCGCATTCACCGAACCCTTCTTTAGTGATAAGTAAAATATGATTTTATTTTCCAAATTCAAGACATAGGTATATGGTTTTTTACTGGTGCACAAAATGAGCCGTGCATGAACTCACAACAAATTACAGTATTACTTTATTCTGGCCTCCATGGCAGAGGCTTCTCCAAACCCCTGAGACCGACTCATCGAACCCCTAGGGTTTGATAGAACCCAGGTTAAGAACCACTGATTTGAAGATATATTGTCCAAATTAGCACCATAGTCTTTTCTCTAGAATTTAAATATATTTATAATATGAACACCTTTGTAGTTGCCTCATTATATTTTATATCCCTGACTTGTTACAAGTACACTGATAAATTTAACAGAAAATATAAAACAATGATAAATGATGCTTTCTTTTTTCTTCCCTCCCTTGATGTGTATAGCTATGGATCAATCAATTGGTCAACCAGCCAGGCAGCCATCCATTCAGATATTTATCCATTCATATATCTGTCATGGCCTAACCCACGGTGGCACAAAGCATTGACTTCAAATGCTGAAGTTGCTTGTTCAAAACCCTGGGCTTGCCGGTCGAGGCACATGCAAGAAACAATTATGAGTTGATGCTTCCCACTCCTCTGCCTTCACCCTCCATTCTCTCTCTCTTCTCTATAAAATCAATAAATAAAATCTTAAAAACAAAAAGTCATATAATGGGTACCTAATTACTTGCACTAGAATTTAGTAGTGGTCCGTAATATTAGACTTGTTCACTGAAGTTTTTTTCCCTTAAGCATACTACTCATTTAATTCAAAATCAGTTTAAAATGTGAGATGTTATGAGTAACTCTGCCTAGTTTATGATAAGCTAAAGTGTGAATATAAATTTACATTGTTTGTCCCAGTATACATTATGATTGATTATTGAGAAAAAGTTAATATTTCAATTTAGATCCCACTTGTGATACAGAATTATGTTTACAATATACCCATGAGCATGTCTAGTTTTAAACCCATGAAATATTTTTCTAACTATCCTATATGATTCTATTATTTTTTTAACATGGACAGAGAGAAAGTCAGAGAGAGGGATAGATAGGGAACAGACAGACAGGAACAGAGAGAGGTGAGAAGCATTAATCATTAGTTCCTTATTGCCGTCGCAACACCTTACTTAGTTTTTCATTGATTGCCTTCTCACATGTGCCTTGACCGTGGGCCTTCAGCAGATGGAGCAACCCCTTGCTGGAGCCAGCGACCTTGGGTCCAAGCTGATGAGCCTTTGCTCAAGCCAGATGGGCCCGCGCTCAAGCTAACGAGCTCGGGGTCTCGAACCTGGGTCTTCCGCATCCCAGTCCGAAGCTCTATCCACTGCGCCACCTCCTGCTCAGGCTCCTATATGATTCTAATTGGATTATTTTATAGGTAGCATAAGCAAAATTGAATAAAAACCTCAAAAACAAATTTCCTCTATTTTTTATAGCCACATAGTATTTTATTATGTAAATGTACCACAACTTTTTTATTCACTCATTTACTGATAGGTACTATGGCTGTTTCTAGATCTTGGATATTGTAAATAACACTACTGTCAACATGGGGTTGCATATGTTCTTCTAATTTAGTGTTTTAAGATTCTTAAGACATATTCCCAGAAGTGGGATCTCTGGATTAAGTGGCAGATCTGTTTTCAATTCTTTGAGGAAACTATTGACTTTTTTTTTTTTTTTTTTTTACTGAGACCAAGCAAGAGTCAGAGAGAGGGATAGATAGGAACAGACAGACAGAAAAGGAGAACGATGAAAATCATCAATCATCAGTTTTTTGTTGTGGCACTTGACTTGTTCATTGATTGCTTTCTCATATGTGCCTGACCAGGAAGCTACAGCAGACTGAGTGACCCCTTGCTCAAGCCAGCAACCTTGGGTCCAAGCTGGTAAGCTTTGCTCAAACCAGATGAGCCCGTGCTCAAGCTGGCGACCTCGGGGTCTCCAACCTGGGTCTTCCCATACCAGTCCGATGCTCTATCCACTGCGCCACTGCCTGGTGAATCTCCATAGACTTTTTTTCTTTTTCTGGTTTTAATGCTCTTTTATTGTTCAAAATTTTTATTATTATTTATTGTTATTATTAATTTTAATGGGGTGACACCAATAAATCAGGGTACATATGTACAATGAAAACATCTCCAGATTATCTTATCATTCAATTGTGTTGCATACCCGTCACCCAAAGTCAAATTGTCCTCTGTCACCTTCTATCTGGTTTTCCCTGTGCCCCTCCCTTCCTCCCTATCCCACCCTCCCCTCTCTCCCCCCACCCCATAACCACCACTCTCTTGTCCATGTCTCATAGTCTCACTTTTATGTCCCACCTATGTATGAAATCATGCGGACTTTTAATACAGTTAATTATCTAATCTTCCAGTAATGATTTTCAGAATGACACCTCCATCTGGAAATCCAAGGCTAAATGGAAAAATTTGTCATCAACAAAAACAAAAATACTCTCTTCATTTTAAACTTTCTAATATCATTTCTGATAGAAATACATCCTTTTATAAGATATAGAGTATAAACAAAAAGTTGTATTTTTGACAAAAATTACTATATCACCTTTATATTATAATGATGCCATAAAATGTTGGCAACATTAAAAGGTAGAGTCAATGGAATAACCTTTTAACACGGATTTTGAGGATTTGTCTAATGCCTGCATTTCTTTAATTTTTATTGAATTTATTGGGCTGATTTGGTTAATAAAATTACATAGCTTTCAAGGGTACAATTATGTAATACATCATCTGTATATTGTATTGTGTGTTCACCAGCCAAAGTCAAGTCCTTTCCCATGACCATTTATCCCCCTTTTACCTTTTTCTACCCCCCACACTCCCTTTTCCGCTGGTAACTATCATACTATTATCTGTGTCTGTGAGTATTTTTAGTCCCTTCACCCTTTTCACCCCCCAAAACCCTCTCCTCTGACAGTTGTCAGTCTGTTCTCTGTACCTATGAGTCTGTTTCTATTTTGTTTGTTTGTTAATTTTGTTCACTGAATTTTACATATAAATGAAAACATATGGTGTTTGTCTTTGTATGACTGTTATTTCACTAAGTGTAATAATCTCCAGGTCCATCCACACTGTTGCAAAACATAAGATTTCTTCCAATTTTACAGTCAAGTAGTATCCCATTGTGTAAATATACCACAGTGTTTTTATCCACTCATCTACTATGGTCACTTGGGCTGTTTCCAGATGTTTGCTATTGTGAATAACGGCTCAATGAATTTACGGGTACATATATTCTTTCAAATTAGTGTTTCAAATTTCTTCAGATATATTTTCAAAAGTGAAAGTGCTGGGTCCTAATGCAGTTCCATTTTTAATTTTTTGAGTAAATCCATACTGTTTTCCACAGTGGCTACACCAATTTGCATTTCCACCAGCAGTGCACAACAGCTCCCTTTTGTTTACTTGTTGTTTGTTGATTTACTGATGATAGCCCTTCTGACTGGAAACATCTACCATATAGTTAGTGCTACAATGGATCTTGCTACATAAATATTATGTTTTAAGGATATGATCTGATTTGTGGCACAGTTAATTCCATATAATAATACAGTGATTATAGACTTTATATACATTCATAAACATGCATGTGCATACCTTTACATACTGTTGTGTGTGTGTGATAAGGAGAGAGACAGAGAAAGGTACTGATTAAACATATACCACATATGTACATAAATAATGATTTACTATAGATTTAGATATAAATATATCACTGGATGTACAGTCATACATTTTCATCTAAACTGAATATTTAAAAACAGATTTTATAGCTTTAAAGTATATTTTCAACTGTCTTTTATTACTACTGACCACAAATAATTTTAATCAATATTTTATTGAATTATTTGTTTCCCTTTGTTATCTTGCTCTATTAATTAGATAATCCTCAAGGTTTCCAAGTTCTACTTTGAAAGAAATTCTTCTGGAAATCATTCAGATAGGTTAATAGGAAGACAGAGGGCAAGAAGAATGTTTAATAGTCATTTATATCTTAAAATGAATTAGTTTAATTAGTTTCATGGATAGTGTTGGTATGGAATAAGATAGATGATAATATATATTTTTGCAGTGCTCGTAATGCATTAACATTTGACTGCATTGTGCTAGCTATATGGAATTTACCTCCTATAACCTTTGCTGGTAATAAGACTAAATGAGATTTTGAGTAAAGGTAGAAAAGAGGGTACTTGAGAACTAGAAGAAAGCCCTGGCCAGTTGGCTCAGCAGTAGAGCATTGGCCCAGTGTGTGAAAGTCCTGGGTTCGAGTTTTGGTCAGGACACACAGGAGAAGTGACCATCTGCTTCTCCACCCCACCCCTCCACCTTCTCTTTCCCTTTCTCTCTCTCTCTCTCTCTCTCTCTTTCTTCCTCTCCTGCAACCATGGTTGAATGGTTTGAGAAAGTTGACCCTGGATGCTGAGGATGGCACCATGACCTCACCTCAGGTGCTACAATAGCTCAGTTGTTGAGGAACAGAGAACAATAGAGAAGTAGCTTCAGATTGGCAGAGTATCACCTGGTAGGGAGCTTGCCAGGTGGATCTCAGTTGGGGTGCATGCGGGAGTCTGTCTGTCTGCCTCCCTGCCTCTCACTTAATAATAATAATAATAAAGAACTGGTGGGAGTCACTGTGGCCCATGGAGTGAACCATGCAGACCTAGATTCAAACCTGTCTCTGCTACTGTTTGTCCCATGATGGTGGAGACCTACACATTACCTCAGAACTTCAGCCTCTGCATCTGTATAATAGGAATGGAAATACCTGCCAAGCAAGGTTTCTGGGAAGATTTTTTAAGTAAACATACAGCAAGTGCATAATCATGGTAAGCATTATTGTGGAAAATGTTTATTTACATGTGATATACACAGTTAAAATAAAATGTTTATGGAAAAATTAGTAGTATAAGAAGAAAACAAGATGATTTTATTTCTAATAATGGCCAATGAATAACTTATTAAGCAAGTAAAAGTATTAATTAAATTATATTATTACAAGTAAGGTTACCCTTCTAACAATCCTAAGTAAGATTATTCATTGTATTACTTGTTAGTGAAATCTTATCTCATTTTTTATTGTTAGCCAAGCTCATTTGTCTCTTGATAGATGCACTCTCCAACAAAGATGGAGAACAACACAAATTTACCTGCAACAAAGATATGGATTCTTATTAGCTATGTGCATTAATGTTAATAGTTGTGGACTACCTTTAAATGCCTAAATTAATAAAGCACAAATATGGATCAAATTTTGTTATTGTGATAGTTGAAATCAAGAAATAATTAACTTTTATCGAGATATTTTACCTATATTTAAGAAAAATAAAAATTTTAAAAATCTTTCCTATCTTTCCCACTTTAATACATAGGATCAAATTATTTTAAACACCTTTAAGGACAATGAATAGACAACACACAGGTAATAATTTTACAATGTGCAGAAGTTTGATAAAAAATTTAAAACAATCAAGATTATTTTTTTCTTTACTCTAAGTAATTTATTGTTTTGAGAACAGAAGAAGGGTACTGAGGACAATTTATAACTTAGAATTCTCATGCCTGCTCCACCATTAAGTTAAAACTGTTGAAAATAGCCCTCATTCCAACTCCCAATGTTTCTCTGGCCTCATAAGTAAAAAGAGAATAATGGTAATGAACGTTCTTAGTGGAAAATTTTTAAAGATATTTTCTAGGACTAAATTTTTACCAAAAATAATTTTGTCAAAAGCTATAATTTTTGAAAAGATAAACATATTAGAATTATTATTATTATAAAAGATAAACAAAGATAAGCACATTATAAAAAGATAAACATAAAAATAATAAATAAAAATATAAACATTATTATAAAAGATAAACACATTAGCTATATTGAAATATATAGCTATTAAGAAAGCAAAAATGCTATTAATGTAAGAGGAAACTACTTCTCTCAGTATAGTATGCTAGCATGTCTACAGTTAATGTCTGGTAGACAGTGAGCAAGATGAGGATGCTAAATGAGGCAAGTATTTTGCACCTCTAATTGGATCAAAGTAATTAGTGTAGACCACATGTAACATGTGAGTTTTTGTAACTAGCAACTGCAATACTAAATTTTTATCACAAAAAAGATAATGTGATGGAGAGATTATTCAGTGAGCACCATATAATATAATATTTAGTACAATTCCTTTGAGAGAAAATGATTCACAAATTTATTTCTGCAATTTAAATACAACCACTCGATATAAACTTTCAGGGTTCTAAAGCAGTTATCTGGAGTAAAGCAACAGCTAGCCGTTTTGAGACGATGGTTGCATATCAAACTATGAATTTCTAATTTCATCAAGCTTTTGAAAAATTATACAGTTTGCCGTTTAAAGACTACAGCATACCCTCCTCCTCTCAGGCCACCATCAGTCTCTTTTCTTTCTAGAAGTCTGTTTCTATTTTGTTTGTTAGTTTATTTGGTACATTAAATGCCACAAATGAATGAAATCATATGGTACTTATTTGGGCTGGATAAAAAGGTAAAGGGATTAAGCAAAAGGAAAATAAGCTCATGAACAGAGACAGCAGTGTGGTGATTATCAGAGGGAAAGTGGGTGGGGGAAGTAGAAGAGGGTGAAAGGGGGATAGATGGTGATGGAAGAAGATTTGACTCGTGATGGTGAATACACAATGCAATATACAAATGATGTATAGATATTGATCGACTTACGACGTATGCAATTTATGATGATTCGACTTTACGACCACAGTCACTAGCCACGACTGCTCCATGTCTGGAGCAGTTTTAGTATGCACCTGTATTTTGTAATTTTGTATGTTTTGCAAATATTAAACCACTTGTACTGGTAAGGCAGTTTTACTTAAACCTGACAAATATAAAAATAAGAAACAAAATGGTGTAGAGATGATACAAATGACATAAAATGAACAAAGAAAATTATGATATATAACAATAATGAAAGAAAATCATGATAAAATATGACAAAGATTTTTTTTTTTTATATAAGGACAGAGAGAGAGTCAGAGGGAGGGATAGATAGGGACAGACAGACAGGAACGGAGAGAGGTGAGAAGCATCCATCATTAGTTTTTCATTGCTGTCGCAACACCTTAGTTTTTCATTGATTGCTTTCTCACATGTGCCTTTACTGGGGGCCTTCAGCAGACTGAGCCACCCCTTGCTGAAGCCAGCGACTTTGGGTACAAGCTGGCGAGTTTCTGCTCAAGCCAGATGGGCCCACACTCAAGCTGATGAGCTCCAGCTCTTGAACCTGGGTCCTCCACATCCCAGTCCGACACTGTATCCACTGCGCCACCGCCTGGTCAGGCATAACTTAAAGATTTTTATAACATTATTTCACAGTACAGTACATATAGCCTACACAACTTACGATCAAATTGTGTTACAACCGGTCTATTGGAACAATTGTGGTCATAAGTCGAGCACTAGCTGTATTATAGAACTGTATACCTGGAACCTATGCAATTTTATTAACCAGTGTCTCCCCAAGAAATTCAATTAAAAAGAAAAAAAACTGCAGCATATTTTTAAGTATAGTTTATAAACATTTGAATGTGTGTCAATGTTAAATTCAAATGCATTATTAAGCATAAAATAGTGCCTCACATACAGTAAGTGCAGGAAATTTTAAATGTAACTCAGTTATTTTTCCACAGTGCTTATAGTGTTATTTTTCCAAACTCATTGAATAGGTTGCCATATGTTTTTCTTCTTGTTGTTAATTATATAATTTCAGTCCATAAAAGGTGTTGGTCTTTCTATACATTTATTAGACTAGACATTTTTCCTTTTTTATCATTTGCTGTAAATAGAAATTCTGTTTGTTTGTTTGTTTGTTTTGTGACAGAGACAGAGAGAGGGACAGATAGGGATAGACAGGAAGGGAGAGTGATGAGAAGCATCAATTCTTTGTTGCAGTTCCTTAGTTGTTCATTGATTGCTTTCTCATATGTGTTTTGACTGGGGAGCCATAGCAGACCGAGTGACCCCTTACTAAAGCCAGCAACCTTGGACTCAAGCTGCTGAGCCTTGCTCAAACCAGATGGGCCTGCGCTCAAGCTGGCGACCTCGGAGTTTTGAACCTGGGTCCTCCAGTTCCAGTCCAATGCTCTATTCACTGCACCACCACATGGTCAGGCAGGAATTCTGTTTATTTAGAAAATATTTTGTCACAAAAAGAGAATAATAATTTTACATAGCTCAGTAAAAGAAAGAATAGATTCACCTGACAAGACTGTGGAATGATGGAAAGACTATTGACCTGGGACTCTGAGGATTCAGGATCCAAACCTGAGGTCACCTACTGAAATTTGAGCTCATCCAGCTTGAGCATGGGCTCATGTGGCTTGAGTGTGGGATCATAGACATAACCCCAAGGTCGCTGGCTTGAGCAAGAGGTCACTGACTTGGTTGAAGCTCCCTCATCAAAACACATATGAGAAAGCAATGAACATCTAAAATGATACAACCGAGTTGATGCTTCTTATCTCTCTTCTTTCCTGTTTGTCTGTTCCTGTCTGTCTGTCTGTCTGTCTCTCTCTCTCAAAGAAAACAAAAATTAAAGAATTGATTCTACTAAATGGATTCATAGATAAATTACTCTTTTCAACATGATACTATACAATTTCATTCTAAAATATTCAATTCTGAGACTAGTAAAATTTTTTATATTGATAAGTTTATTAATACATTTATTTATATGTAAGTACATAATATAGAATTTATATTCTTGTGAACTTTAAATCCAAAAATGTATACCTTATTATATTTTTGGGGTCATGTTAGAAGCACTAATTTTCTAGATAATAGCAAATATTCTTAAGAGGGAAGGAAATAAAGCAATATCTATTTGGGCTCTATTTAATATAGAATGATACTGTTACTCTGTTTATTTTCAAAATTTGCTATAGAACAATAAACATACCTATTACAAATCATAGAGGGTAAATTTCAGTTGTTTCTAGCATATGCTGAATAATGTAATGCTTAGAGCATAAACTTTGTTTTGACATTTGCATCTGCGGCTCAGTGACTGTGTCACATTGGGTGAATTCTAAACTATCTTGTAAGATGACGATAATAATATCTAACTCATAGCTTTGTAGTTAAAGATTAAATACAATTATGCATGAAAAGTACGTAGCACAGAGCATGACACATAAATAGTAGCTCTTGTGATTATTATTTTTCAGTGACTTTAAACAAGGAAGTTTGAAGAAATTAGATGCAGAAATACAACATACACAAACAAAACTCTAAATACAGCCGGCTCAACAACAATTGTCTGTTTAACATATTTGAAGCAAATGTATGTTTCCTCAAAAGATATGAATACTGGACTTGTTAGTCTGCTTGAATATTTGTAAATATGATCTAAAATGTATTTCTTTTAGTCTTACTGATACATATTATGTACAATATTTTCCCTAGCAGTTGTATTTTACACTTAAAGTGATTTAAATAGTATGCACAGATGCAGCAGTATTAAAGATATGCAGTTTTCACACAAATACATACATACACACTTTTGTTTGGGAACTGGGGAAAGAAGATCGGGGAAAACAGAAATAATGGTGCTTATCATGCAGGTACATCGTTAGTGTGTACAAGTGTGTCTAACTGGGTAAATGCTGCTATGGTAGAAGTCACTAGGGCTAAGCACCTTTTTATTTCATATCTGCACACACACACACACTTTCATTTATAAAAATCACACACATATACTTATATGAATATTTTTGCACATGAAAATTCCTCTTTAAAACCAAATATACTTTAAAAGCAAGACCATTTTTATATCCTAAAATTCCTCTATGCTACCATTTATATTCAATGTTTTATATTAAATGCAATAAGCAAAAGATAAGATCAAACTAAAATTCATGAGCAACTGGTTATTTAAACGTATAACAACAACAAAAAAATAAAATAAAAAACTACATGTTGGTCAACTTGAATCAGCATATGAAAGACTGTACTTTTGATGTGTAAGAGGATCCACAACAAAAAGAGATACTATTAGATGCTGAAACATTTTTCTTTCAAATAATAAGAATGATACACCTGAAAATTTGGTGCTGGAAAAACTAAACCAAAGCAAACACCTAGCACAAGTGAAAGTATACATATCAGGGATTTTTAAAAATACTTAAAAGTTTATCATCTTTTGCTTTTTGTTTTAATTTTGAGAACTCAGAAAAGCAAGTGAAATCATAGATTTTATAGACTTTTACCAAAGAATTCTCTGTGCATTAGAATAAAATATATCTGAAAGAATGCAAACTGAAATAAAAAAAATATCTGAAAGATGTCATATTAACAATATAAATAGTTATAAAATTAAGTAAATTAAAAATAGTTAAGATCATTATTATTTATTGCTAAACCCACTAAAATGTTGTTTAGGAATAAGTGCACTTTCAAAAGCCTGATATATTCAAAAGCAAATACTAGCACCTGGTAAATGATTTTTAAAATATATCTTTTTGTTCATTTTTTTTTAAAAAAGTGAATAAAGGCTTATTATTAGAACATACACTCTGCACATAAAAATGTGCAAATCATACACATTTAAATCAATACTAATGAGATACACTACCTGCTTAGTTGAGTTAACAATAGCTGCATATGTTTTAAATGACTCAATTAATTTATTCAGACTAGATAATTGATCCAATGTGAAGAGTGAGCAGCATTAGATATTTTATAATATAAAGTTTAAAATAAAATAGAGGTATTGCAAAACTAAAAAATTATTCTGCTAATATTTTTCTTGAGGCACAGAAATTTGAACTATACAAAGCACCTAAATGAGAAAAGATACCTCATCATATTCTAAGTAATGTTTTCTTTCAGTTATGAAATATAATAAATACATCTATATATTTATGGTTTTACTTTTATTTTTCATGTTTTAAGAATGATTCATTTACTCATAATTTCCCTCTGTTAGCATAGTGAACTTTTGATAGGTAGCTTTTTTTACGTGGTTCTCAAACCAAAAGTTGAAGCTTTGCTAAAACCTAATGTATCTAATCTCTTGAGATAGAAGAACTGAGCCAGACTATGGCTTCACTGAAGATGAGATCTACAAAGAAAACATAGATAAGGAGATGATGTGCATGGACATATAAAATATATTGCACACACACACACACACACATATGTCAACAATGAAGTAACTAAAAATTGTAGTGGGGTTCATACAAGCAATTTACATTTTATATAAAAATATGAAGTTGTTTTCTATATTGTAAATATATTATATATACAGAGCATATAATAGAAGTATAAATGTGTGAATTTTGTACCCATAATGTTTGAAATACAGCAATGAAGCTAAAAAATACTTTTGAATATGGAAAAACATTGTAATATAATTATTCATTAAATCTTCACCTAAAGACAGATGATAAAAAATATTAATCAGCATATGTGGTGTGTGTGTGTAGGTATGTATGATTGGTCTGAAGTTAATGCATTATGAATTGTGTTTTTTTTCTCTGCTAGCCTAGAAACTCTACTACTTCACCATAGAGAGGAAGTAAAAGAAATTCACAATAATCTTTTTTATTTGAAGATCTAGCAATCTACTTTACTCAGCTGCCAAAAGCTGAATGCCTTTTTGGTTTTCCTGGATTAGAAATTCTTTTATTTCTCACCATCTTCGTCTGGATCCCTGAGCTTTCTGGCGGGTAGACTGTATGTCTTCAATGTGCCCCTCACTGCTGCCGACAGTGACTGCCTCCTTGTCATTGAATAGGATACAGTCTGTCTCTTCCCTGCCCCTGCTTTCTCTCTGGCTGCACACCAGGTTTCTGAACTGCTGGTGCAGAGGTTACTAGTCCACAGAATTGAGTGAAAATCCTTTGTTGACCTCGGATGCCTAAGCAACTATAGAGAGGGGTCTACAAAATATTTTACTTTTTCCCTTAAAAAACAAAGAATTAAATGGGAAAATAAGATTATCTTCTGAAATTTTGCAAGAATAAAAGTCTGCATATATACAACAATGTATCACATTTTACTTTCATAACAATGATTTTCAAAGCATTGTTAAACTTGTATTAAAATTACTTAGATTTTTGCATGCTTAGTAATTACTAACTAAATAGTACTAAGAAAAACACAATGCATTTTTTGTCTTATAAATTCTAACTTCTAAAGAAAATTCTGAGTCAGATATGTCGTTCTTTCTAAAATTATAAAATAGTCTAATATAAGAGATAGATACAATAAAAAAACACTTTTTATCTAATGATTAGAGCATTTCTAGATCATGTACAGAAGTTTAACCTAATTCATACAATATAAGTTAAAGAGAAAAAGTTAGAAATATCAAAATAGATTTTGGGGGGCCATTTTTAAATGTAAAGTAGGAAAAGCCTGTATTTCAGATCACCCTCTATCTAAAAGAACACTAGCTTTGTCAGTGTGCTTTGCAGCAAACATAGTCTACGTTTAATCTAAACCAAAATTAGTTTTATCACCTAGGTATTCAGAGCATTTATTGCCACACAAAACTGAATTTTGATGGAAAGCATGAAAGGTATATTTCATTATGTATATGCCTATGAATATAGCTTTATATATACACACGTTTAGTTCCTTATTCTCGGCTGTGAGGGCTTATGACTATTGCCATTGTCAGTTTTTATCTCATCACTGCTTACTATGGGTGCTAATAGTATATTACTATAGAGTTTGTGTGCTGTAATGTAAATTCTGACATTGCTAGTGTCGGGCATTAATCTACCTCATTCAGTGTGTGTCAAGAGGATACATCACAATACTCAACAACTATCATCTCAGCTTTAAATAGATCTACATTTTCTCAACTTCACAATTTTTTTTGTTAAGAATTAGTTACCTTTTTAACAATGTGAGCAACTAACTCATTCTAATGTATTCTAAGTAATTGCTGATTTAAAAGCATTTCCTCTGAAATTAAACAAAAGAATAATACTTCTAAATGAACAATGAGATGATTACAGAAAGATAATTGATCAAAAATTTCATTTCAAAAATTTAAAAATCATAGTTAGAATTTTAAATTTTACCTAAAGTGCATTTTAAAAGTACAATTTTACAATATTTAAAAATATGTAAGTTAATTAAAGTGACATTATTTCAAGTTGAATTTTTCCAGCATTATACAGCTGTAGTATTTGAACCTACTTTTTTTAAAAAAAAATTGAATGTATTGAGGTGACATTGCTTAATAAAATTATATAGGTTTCAGGTGTACAACTATATAATACATCATCTGTATATCATATTGCATGTCCACCACCCCAAGTCAAATCTCCTTCCATAACCATTTATCTCCCCGTTACCCCATTACCTTCTTCTACCTCCCCAACCTTCCAGTCCCTCTAGTAATCACCATACTGTTGTCTGTGTCCACACACTGTGTTTGTTTGTTGTTGTTGTTTTTGTTTAATCGTTTCACCTTTTTCACCCAACTCCTCAAACCTTTTGTTTTTTTTGTGTCTATGAGTCTTTTTCTATTTGGTTTGCTTATTTTGTTCATTAGATTCCACATATGAGTGAAATCATATGATGTTTGTCTTTATCTGACTGGCTTATTTACTTAGCCTAGTGATCTCCAGGTCCATCCATGCTGTTACAAAAGGTAAAATTTCCTTCTTTTTCACAGCCGAGTAGTATTCCGTTCTGCAACTGTACCACACCTTTATTATCCACTCATTTATAGATGGGTACTGGAATGATTCCAAATCTTGGCTATTGAACATAGGGGTTCATATGTTCTTTCAAATTAGTGTTTTGGGTCTCTTTGGATATATTTCCAGCAGTGGAATCACTGGGTCATTAGGCAGTTAAATAATTTTTAATTTTTGAGGTAACCTCATACTGCCTTCCACAGTGGCTGCTGAACCAATCTGTATTCCATCAACATTGCACAAGGGTTCCCCTTTTTCTACATCCTCAACAGCAATTGTTGTTTGTTGATTTATTGATGATAATCACTCTGACAGGTGTGAGGTGATATCTCATTGTGGTTTTAATTTGCACTTCTCTGATGATTAGTGATGTTGAGCATCTTTTCATATATCTGTTGGAGACATATTCAGGTCCTTTGCCACTTTTTTATTTGGATTTGGATTGTGGTTTGTCGATGTTGTTGTTGTTGCTCTTGTTTTTTGTTTGTTTTATTTTTATTTTGTTTTGTTTTGGTATTAAGTGGTATGAGTGCTTTACGCATTTTGGATACTAACTCCTTATCAGATATGTCATGGGAGAATACATTCTCCATTCAGTGGGTTGTCATTTCAATTTGTTGATGGTTTCCTTTGCTGTGCAAAAACTTTTTAGTTTGATATAGTCCCAACTTGCTTATTTTTTCTTTGTTTCCCTAACACAAGTTGAGCATACTCTTGACTTTCTGGGTGCATGTGTCTTTTCTGTAATTTTCCTATTCCCCTCTCTGTGTAGTCTCTTCCCATCTCCACTGTTAATACATCCTTGGTTTCTTTTTCATTCTATTTTCTGTATTTTTTCTTCTCCTCTTCCAGGCTCTCTTTCTTTGTCCATTCCCCTGAGTTATCTGTTTAATTAGCTTAACAATAAAAATATTTTAAATTTGCTAAATCATTTGCCTCTTTTTCTCCTTCAACCTAGAAAATGGCCAGTCCTACACTACAGAAGTTTTGAAATGCATGTCAGAAATTTTCCTCTCTCCTTTTTCTTTCTCTTCCTATAATCATCTCTGTCTTTTTACATTTTATTTCTCTGGTCTATTCAACCTTCCATATTATATTTTATTTTTATACCAAACATATTTTTATTTTCTTCTATATTTTCACAAACATTTCTAAAAACTGGTGGAATTCCAATGAAAAGTTTTCAATGCTCATTTTGGAAATTCTCTAAAACTAAAACAATAACTTAAAATAAGGTTTTTGAATGAGAAAATGGACAATTTTTTTGATAAGCACAGTATAAAATTATTTCACGATTTAAAAGTAAAAAATATTTTGGACATAATAAAATATTCTTAAAACAATTGGTAAAATCACTGAATTTACTCATTTAAAAAGATGGCTGAGTGTATATGTATGTAAGATTTGCTAAACTGTATATAAAGGAACCTGCATGAAGATATTGAGGTTGCCAAGGCAGTGCAAAGACAATGCCCATCAGTCAAAGAGAAAGAGTACTCTCATCTTTGCAAACCCAGAGGAGAATTATGAGAATGGTCTCTTAAAATGAGTACACTAATATATATTCCATTTCCAAACCTATGCTTTGTACAGCCCTGATATGCATCTGTCTACTTCACTTTTCTTTGTGTTTCCATTCTTTTCTCACAGCAGGCCACCCAAGACCACTGCCAGATGCATATTCCCAATGCACACCTTGAATTATGTCACTTGTGTACTCCTAAACCTTCAACTGTTCCCTTCATGCCTGTCAAATAAAGTGCACTTTAAGGTGATGCTTCCTAATCTGGGTTTAATCTTTCTTTCTGGCCTAAACACCAGTGAAGTGGGAAATGTATCTGATCACTCCAATAAATTGAACTTTCAACTCTCTGCCATTGTTCATATTATTCCTAGAACTCTGCTCTCAACTTGAATGTGTCTGAACTCTGCCGCTTCATTAAGAATCACTTTCTTGAAAACTTCTTGGATTCCAACTAACTGGAAGTAATGTTTTCTTTAATAACTCATCTGTTATACTATTTTCCTGTTTGTATTTTTTTGTACTTCTAATTTCCCCCACCAGACTCTAGATGACACTGTTAGTTGCCTAAATGTAAAGAGCTTCCTGCTTGTTTCACCCCAATATCTATCACTATGTTTACCATGTACTTTATATGAGGTATATTATATGTGTTTGATAAATGACGGGTATTAGAGAAAGAATAAATGAGTAGATCTGAATAAATGAGTAGATCTTTCAATATAGTATTAAAGAATTATATGAAAGAATGTTAATTATTGGGTTAAAAATACCTCCAATTTAGATGCCTCCTCCCTCACATTTTTTGTCCAAAATACCTCCAGTTGCTTCTTTATAAATTCATAAAGAGAAGTTAGCAGACCTGCAAGTGTAGGGGATGTCTCCTGACCTGATTAGGACTGCTCTCTGACAGGAGAATAAACTATTGAGGAACAGTTCTCTATGAAAGCATCTTTCTATGTAAATGAGTCACCTGATTATTAAATCTTATCAAGGTTATTCTTTCTCTAATACCCATCTATTTCTTCCTTGGAGTGGCTTATCAAAGCTACTGGTAGCTTGACAATAGACTAGACCAGTGATTTTTCAATTTTTTTCATCTCATAGTACACATAAACTAATTAGTAAAATCCTGCAGCACACCAAAAAAATATATTATAGTTTTTTGCAATCTGACAAAAAAGGTAAAATTTTGATTAATTTAGAAAAATAATAATAGTAATTATTTACTCTTTTTGCTCCAATGTCACTTTTAAAAATAATCAGGGGCCTATACTTGTATATAATGGTTTATGGTACCAATAATTAACCAATCAGATGCAACCTTAATATGCAACATGACCAAGAAGATGCAACTGTATTTTATGACCTGTATGTTCCTGGTTCAAGGCAGGGTATTACTGCTGGATGGCTATTGTTGTGTTGGCTGCTGTCATTTTTTGTTTTTTATTTGACAATCTAAGGAAAAGAGGTTAGTGCCTCTGGCGAAACAGTCAGGCATTACATGTTTTAAAAATTATTGCAGAATGTGAGTTGAAAATCACTGGACTAGACACGTTTTATTCTGATCTTACTTAAGCAAGGTGTGTTCTGGAAGGTGGACAAAGGTGAACCTCCCACTTTCCCCTGAACACTTCCAAACTAAACCCTGATTTCTGGCCTTGGTCGTACTGTTGGTACAAAGTCTAGTTTGTCTCTAGTATAAAATATCTCTTCACTTTGTTAATGATTACCTACCCCCCCACACACACACAAAAGAAAAGGTATATTAAAAACAATTGCTCCTTTTCTACTCTATGGTTCTAAAATGTGACACATGGGGCTGAAGGCCATTCACTGAGTCAGTTAAACAGCTTTTTAAAAAGCTTCTGAGACAGAAACACAGAAAATAACATAACCCTATTTCAATGGCCATTTATGTACATGGGGAAAGTGACACTCAAAAAGGCACTTTTATTTCACTGATTCAAATGTGCCAGGTTTAATCATAAAAGTAACTACTACATTTTTATTCTTCCATTGTTTTGAAAAAAAAAATTACAAGAAAAAATGTTTTGCTGTTAAAAACAACTTGTAAGAAATTAAATTTTTTAAAAAGAGTTGCCAATAAAATATTTATTTAATTTAGAGAATTTTTATGATAGTTGAATATTGATGTCAAATAAAAGTATTTTTTTAAAATGCTCTTTTGAAGTAAGTGATGATTGTCCTATTCATTTTTCCATGACTTTTCAAAGAGGAAATCATACAACTTTGGAAATATTTATGCTCAAATATTTAGTTCATATAGTGACTGCTGTCCTATTGATAATATTCTCCTGACTACCTCTGGTCATCAGGCTTTTAAGGCACATGCAAAATGACATATCAACTGGTGCTTCCATACTGCAACTTCACATTGAGGTCTCTAAAGAATTTCCAATTTTTGTCTACCATAATAAAATATATATTTTGTTTCTTTCTTAGGCTACTATAGAGCATTTCTATGATAGTATTTAATGCAACTTTCCCCACTGGTTACATTTTAGACATGGGTCAAGTGATTTTTACTTTAGATGACATTAAAAGTGTATAAATATTATTCATTGTTGGAGCATACCAGTAATACTATGTTCCACTAATCATTAAGATTAGTGATCAGAGATGACTAAGTTGCCATTATTAAGGGTTTAGTGTTATCTATAAATTAATCATGGACATATATCTGATTAAAATTGTAATGAACTTTATATAAGAATTTAAGTGTAGAACTATGACTACATTTATTCAAGGCAAAAATTTAGTTATAGCTGAAATATTAAAATAAATATGAAAAAGATATGGCTATAAGTGGATTCATACTTAAATTACCCTAATAACTGTCATGGTGTTCTTTCTTCATTTGTATTTACAACTCTAGTTAGTCATCATGTCCACAGGTAAATGTAGTAAAGGACATTTTAACATAGATATTTGGTATGTTTATCCATGTCTATAATTAGTAAATAGTACCTGAAAAGAAAAATTTTAAGTGACTCACACTTTGTGAAATCTGGGACAAGAAGAAAAAAATCTGGATAAGTTAGTAAGAAAAAAAATTATACTTTACCCATATTTTAATTTGTAAATGTACCCTTTGTTAAAATGTCCAGTTTATTCTGGTTTTAAGATGTTTTTCTCAATTTGAATGTTTGTATATAATTTTAATTGAGTTTTCTTCCTGGAATATTTTAAGGTAAAATCCCTGACAATTAGAAATATGTCTATGCTGAAGGAAGAGCTCTAATATTAGGGTTTCAATGTACAACAGACTCAGGGAAAAGGTTTCCAAGCAACTCTAACAAGACTTCACAGTGAAGACATACAGTTATCCTTTATTTAAGGTGACAAAAATTTAAACATATCTTCTTTCAGTATTGTCTCTCTTTATCTCACATAGATAGACTATATATCAGTAATCTGGACACCAAGTTATTTAAAGGTATTATTTAGTACCATAATAAGTAGTAATTTAAATACAAGGTAAAATCATCACATTGTCTTGTTTACTACTGATGTTAATTTCAACCTGACGTTCAGTGCTCCCCAAAAAGGCAGCCTATGATTTGTTATCATTAAACTGTCAACTCTGTCTTGGGTTGAAAATAGATTCACACTACATTTTTTACAGCATATCACTTTATTTTCTATCAGTCAAAAAGAACACAGAATTATTTTAATTGTGTCTGTGCTATTTTTTTATTAACTGTTTCATGCTTTTTTCCTGGCCTTTTAATTGCAGTTTAATAGTGGTCATTAACACATTAAGGGGTGTTAGAAGAACATTTGAAGTCTTCTTGACTTCTACCAAAGTTGACACTTCAATGCTAGAGTAATTTAAGCTATTCATTTATTTAATAGTGACCTATGCAAATGTGGAACCATGTCATTTTACAAATTGACTGTAATAATTAACTACAAAGGCAGAGTAAAATGACACAGGTTACAATTAGAATATAACTGCTACAGTATTACGTCAGCTAGAATAAAATCTCAACTGATTAAATTGGTTTCAATTATTAAGAATCAGTTTAATGTACCCACTGTTCTGATTTTTACATTTCTCTTTTTTTGTGTGCATTAGATGTCACCTCATACAATTTATGTATTTTATTCATCTTGGTAAAACAAGCATTACAAAAGTTTAATTAAGTAGTAAAAGACTTCACATTATTCTGCTGAATTCTAAATTAGTTGTAGAAACTAGTCAGAGTGCACGCTACATGCTACTCAGAATCGTTTCAATTAGCCACATCTATTAAGCCACTCAACATTCTCCTTGCATAGTAAATATATGTAACATGTCACTAGCCGTGAGAATATGTATTTTAACCACATAATTATCACAACTTTTTAGCTGGTTCTTAGATGTATCATCTTCATCGATACAGGTATCTCTCTCTCTCTCTTTTTTAATGTTAACAACTGAGTCATTTTTTTCAAAATCCCAAGAATCTTCTACATTCAAGACTCCCATACACCTAGCAACAGGGCTGGCTGTCTGAGCATGCAGCCTACACAGTGGCACAGAGCTTCCCTACTCAGTGGAGCCTCAAACTTGCTTTAGTGCTCTGTTATTGTGTTTTGAATTATTAAGGTTTATTAACCAAGTGTCTTAATTTTTACTTTATGCTGAGCTCTACAAATTATATAGCTAGTCCTGCTTAAAAGCTTGGTACAGAAGTATAGTAACTTTTTCACCTTTGGCCAAATATTTAACATTTTACTCATCATTTACCTGATTATTAGTGACTAACATTTCCTAGCATGCAACTTCATAAAATTTTCCTATGGGGGCAGTGTGGACAAGGAGGACATCTACTTAGCCAGTTAAATTACCCAACAACCTTGGCAATTAATGTAGCCCAAATAATTACAACCAGGTCATTTCCTAACACATAGACTATATTTTAGTTAGCATCTTTAGATCACAGTAATATATTGTTTTTAGCTATTAATTTCTTCTTAAAGCAGAGAAACTATATAACAATGGTATTAAGGCAAAAGAGTAATTTGAAATATATTCAAGTTAAGATCGTATGACTACCTATGACACAGTTGAAAAAAAATTGATTTCCACTTAGTACATATTTCTGAATTGTGGAACATTCTTTTTCCTATAAACTTCAAGATGATAACTTGGTCATTTAAAAGAAAATTATTCAGTTTTATAGAGACAGGAGAGAGGAAGAGAGAAAGAGACAAGAGGGGAGGAGCAAGAAGCATCAACTCCCATATGTGCTTTGACTGGGCAAGCCCAGGGTTTTGTACTGGTGACCTCAGCATTCCGGGTCATTTTAAATTCCCTTTTTTACTAAAGTTGAACTCCAGTAACCTTAACATCTGCTTATTCTTGAATCAAAGTCTGGATTTTTATGGGGTTTTTTTTTTGTTTGTTTTTCTTTTTTTTTACATGGACTGAGAGTCAGGGAGAGGGATAGATAGGGACAGATAGACAGGAACGGAGAGAGGTGAGAAGCATCAATCATTAGTTTCTCATTGCCATTGTGACACCATAGTTGTTCATTGATTGCCCTCTCACATGTGCCTCGACCGCGGGCCTTCAGCAGACCGAGCAAGCCCTTGCTGGAACTAGTGACCTTGGGTCCAAGCTGGCGAGCTTCTGCTCAAGCCAGATGGGCCAGCACTCAAGCTGGCATGCTCGGGGTCTCGAACCTGGGTCTTCTGCATCCCCGTCCGACGTTCTATCCACTGCGCCACCGTCTGGATAAGCTGGGTTTTTATTTATGGATAAAATTTTCTACTCCATGATAGTATAATTTTGATATTATGTTTCTTTCATCTATTATTGTGATAAGGTGCCAAGGAACTATAAAACGTAGTATTAGCAATGCCATTTAAAAGAGGAAAAGTCAGGCATCTTACCCCTTCCTTTCTACAGAGAATGGAGGGAGAAGAATTCCGGAGCTTCCTGGCTTACAAGGATAACTGAGTCACCTAGTCATAGTTTAACTAATTCCTAGAATTCTCTGAGAGTGTGCCTAGGGCCTCTTGCCACACACAGCAAAGAAGATAGAGTTTATCTAAATACCTTAGAAAACAATGTTTATGTACCTTAATCAAGAATCCCTATACTCGGACTCACCCTAAAGTAATGAGAGTAATGACAAAGGGATCACAAGCCCCTCCTTACCCAACCCAACCAGTATATGATTTGGTCTATAAAATCAGCCACAGAATTGTAGGGACTTTCAACATGATTTGGGATTATGCCCTATATTGCTAGTCAGCTAATTAAGAAACTCCTCGAAAATTCATTTGGACTTGGTGTCTCTATGTAACCCATGGATTAGGGTACATTTGGGGGTTCGTTCGGGATACCGGTGTTCCGCGTTGTAAAGTCAGTAGTCGCGGCCACCATCACAGCCGCCTGGCCCGTGCAGGTTCCCATTGGATTCGAACAGTCGGTAATGAAACACAGGAGCCAAAAACTGGTGAGCCATCAGCTTTAATTCTAGCTTGCACCCGGCAGGCAAGCAAAAACACACACTGGGCTCCAAAACCCACACATTCAGTGCTCACAAAGCTACTGACTTATCCGAGTTTCGTAGAATCAAAGGTTTCTAGCTCACCAGACTTACTCACCTCTGTTTCCCATCTCCTCCTGCACAAACTCTTAACAAACTGGCTTCTCCCTCAGCACTCTGCCATCTTGGCTGCTTCTCCTGGCCTTCACATGACCTTGATCTGCTCTCCTCTCTAATACCTCAGGAACCAAGAGAGAGATCAAGCTACTGATCTCTCCCACTTTATACCATAGATTCAAAACCTTTAATCCAATTATACAAACAAGGAAGTCTCTGTATAATGGGATTCCTCAGGAGAGTGCACCACCCTACATCATCCAATCAGTCAAGGGTGTGGGGAAGAGCTTACTCTTAAACTAAGCCTTAGGCTAAAACGACCCGGCCTGCCCACAGCCTGTTCCAGAACACACATTAATATCAAAGAACTTCCATGTGGGCAGCGCCATCTTTAACAAAGTGAGCATAATATATTTTATCTGCCCAACATGCGTCACTGGGTAGAGACACCCAGACCGCCTGGCCTCTCTGGAAGGTTTCCTGACCCCACTGGATCTCTAGAAGGGGTGCCCCCTGTGACGTTTCAGGGCTTCAGTTTTCCTCTGGGTCTTGGACAACTTCTCGGCAGACACCCCCAGTCCTTAAAATTTGGTGATTCAGCAGAGAAATTAAGGAGTGAAAATTCTGACCTCTGGAAGTAAGTAAGGCAAATATTTTGCTTTACTGAATTCTAGCTTTCTGTCTGTTTTGAATTCTAGCTTTTCTGTTTGTGACTAGTCAATTTGAAACTATTGCAGCAGAGGGTCTGACGTGATCAAACTCATGCAATAGACTCTCCAAGGCCAAGATGTTGGTGAAGAGTTAGGTCCTGCCTTGGGCTTTTCTGGGATACATTTGTTTGTGCTCTCAGGAAAGACAATTACTGGGGACATCTGTTTGTGCTCTGGGAAGATTTTAGTGTGTAAAGCCAGTAATTAGGGCTACAATCACAGCAGCCTAACTCATGCAGGTTCGCATTGGATTCGAACAGACGGTAATGAAACACAGGAGCCAAAAACTGGTGAGCCATCAGCTTTAATTCTAGCTTGCACCCGGCGGGCAAGCAAAAACACACACTGGGCTCCAAAACCCACACATTCAGTGCTCACAAAGCTACTGACTTATCCGAGTTTCGTAGAATCAAAGGTTTCTAGCTCACCAGACTTATTCACCTCTGTTTCCCATCTCCTCCTGCACAAACTCTTAACAAACTGGCTTCTTCCTCAGCACTCTGCCATCTTGGCTACTTCTCCTCCACATGACCTTAATCTCTTAATCTGCTCTCCTCTCTAATACCAACCTCAGGAACTCAGGAACCAAGAGAGAGATCAAGCTACTGGTCTCACTCACTTTATAGCATAGACTCAAAACCTTTAATCCAATTATACAAACAAGGAAGTCTCTGTATAATGGGATTCCTCAGGAGAGTGCACCACCCTACATCATCCAATCAATCAAGGGTGTGGGGAAGAGCTTACTCTTAAAACCAAGCCTTAGGCCATAATGACCCGGCCTGCCCACAGCCTGTTCCAGAACACACATTAATATCAACGAACTTCCATGTGGGCAGCGCCATCTTTAACAAAGTGAGCATAATATATTTTATCTGCCCAACATAGTGGGGACTGAGTAAGTCTTACCTCGGACTTCCAGGACATGTCTGTTTGTGCTCTCAGGGAAGACAATTAGTGGAGACTGAGTTAATCACTCCTGCCTTGGACTTCCAGGGACACATTTGTGCTGTCTGTTCACATCAAAATCTCATTCTTTGCTTTTATTGTTTCTGTCTGAAAACCCCTGAGTGATTGGTGTGTGAGTGGGGCTTTCTGGTGCCTGCACTGGAGTTTCCAGTTTTTGGCTCCACGATGAATAACTACAAAGTCTGAGTGGGCTCCAACCTGCAGTTCCGTGGCAATCCTCCTATGGCTTAGGGTGGTATTGAACACTGTCTGATCCCATTTGAGGCTTTATACCAACCCACCAATGCTAAGAGGCACCTAAGCTCTTGCAAGGGATGTTGGCAGGTAAACACCTGAGAGGCTCCTGATGGGGCACCCCTTTCCCTTGTACTAGAACTGTGCCTAGAAGTCAAGTGCAAATGTAAATAGTGTAACGCCAGTAACCAAGGCCACCATCACAAACCCCTGGCCCATGCAGGTTCGCATTTTATTCAAACAGACATTAATGAAACAATGAAGCTATGAATTGGTGGACCATTAGCTTTAATTCTAGCTTGCACCTAGTGGGAAAGAAATACACACAGTGGGAAAACACTTCCCTTTACATTCAGGTCTCCCAAAGCCACTGACTTATCCAAGTTTCCTAGAATCAAAGATTTCTGCCTCACCAGGCTTATTCATGTCTGTTCCCCATCTCCTTCTCTCTGCACAAACTCTGCACAAACTGGCTTCTCCTTCAGCCCTCTGCCATCTTGGCTGCTTCTCCTCTCCCCCATGTGGTCTTTCTCTGCTCTCCTCTCTAATGCTAATCTCAGAAACTGAGAGAGAGCAAGCTCCCGGTCTGCCTCATTTTATAGTGTAAAAATCAAAACCTTTAATCCAATATACAAACAAAGAAATCTCTGATACAAAGTCACTTATCTGAGGCATAATGGGATTCCTCATAAGAGTGCACCACTCCCTATCATGCAACAGTCAAGGCTGAGGGGAAAAGCTTAGTGTTGAGAAGATCTTAGTATTAAAAGGGTGGGAAAGGCTTATTCTTAAAACTAAGCCTTAGGCTATAAGGACCCTGTCTGCTTACAGCCTGTCCCCACACCCAATGCAAACTATAAGCGAGCAAATATATATATCATATTTACAAACTTATTTGATCAACAAATAGTAAATTTCTGTTCTGAAGTTTTTCTTTGTTCATCAGAGAAATCTCTCATGTCATTTTCTGTCTGGAGCCACTTTTCTCCGACTTGCTAGATCTCTTTTCTTGGATCCAAGATCTCTAGTTTCAAGGTCTCTGTCTGACTTATTCCCAGAGGAAATTGCTTTTTCTGTTTGGTCCTATCTCTCCTCTTATGTGAGGCACATAGCCTTAAAGATGCAATTTCATTAGGAAATTTCTGGCTTAAAACCAGAGGGCAAAAGTGAAGGAAAATTTGTAAACAAGCCCACAGATTATAAAACTAGCAAAATTCATAGAAATATTATATTGCTTAAAATTAAAAATTAACTAAAAACCTAAGAGAGTGCTGGAGGAAGTATAGAGTAGAAACTAGTTTCAGATATCCACCTATGTTGGGCAGATAAAATATATTATGCTCACTTTGTTAAAGATGGCACTGCCCATGTGAAAGTTTTAAGAGTAAGCTTTTCCCCAGACCCTTGACTGATTAGATGATGTGGGTGGTGCACTCTCATGAGGAATTCTCCCATTATGCCTCAGATAAGTGACTTTGTGTCAGAGACTTCCTTCTCTGTAGATTGGATTAAAGGTTTGGATTTCTACACTATAAAGGGGGGCAGACTGAGAGCTTGCTCTCTCTTGGTTCCTGAGGTTAGCATTAGAGAGGAGAGCAGATTAAGGCCACGTGGAGGCCAGGAGAAGCAGCCAAGATGGTAAAGTGCTGAGGAAGAAGCCAGTTTGCACATAGTTTGTGCAGAGAGGAGATGGGGAACAGAGGTGAATAAGTCTGGTGAGCTAGAAACCTTTGATGCCAGGAAACTCGGATAAGTCAGTAGCTTTGTGAGCACTGAATAAGTGGGTTTTGGAGCCCAGTGTGTGTTTTTAGTTGCCTGCTGGGTGCAAGCTAGAATTAAAGCTGATGGCTCACCAGTTCTTGGCTCTGCTGTTTCATTACTGACTGTTCGAATCTAATGCAAACCTGCACTGGCCAGGCAGCTGTTATGGTGGCCTTGGCTACTGGCCTTACAACCTACTGACCCAAAGAAGTCTTACCCATTTGAAAGATTCAGGGTAGGAATAGTATTAAGAAAAAAAATAGAAAAGATTAGAAAAATTTTTTAGAAGAATCTTAGAGAAAAGAAAGGGAACAGGACCAGATGGAAATGTTTGGAAAATAACAAACCACGGGTATGGGCCTTGTGGTTATTAGTTCCTTGAAATGAATTGCAGCTCCAGGAAGGAGAAGGAATGATGGGATCATGAGGTGATGGGGTTATCAGGAACAGACCCTTTAGCTGCCTCTTCCCTTCCCCTCCCTAAGACATGAAATTCACATACGCCCTCCATAGGTTAGGAGTAATGACTTGTAGCTCTTCACTGGTGTGTGAGAAGTGGAGTGAAAGGGGATGAGTGCAGAATGAATGAGACTTACACTAGGAGAGGATTCCGACTCTCTCCCACAGGGCCAAACAAGTGTTGGGTCCCCTCCAAATTTCCCTTAACCTTCCCCAATTCCTTCATGTGGCATAATTGTTGTCTGATGTGGGAGGCATGAGGTTCACAGGGGAAACCCACTGCTTTAGCCACTATGATCAAGAATTGTAAGAACGGGTTCTCAGGGGATTACGGCCTTACTATGTTCCTGGGGAAATTGAGGATCTCGTGTGAACTAGAATATCCCACTGTTGGAAAAATAAGTTTGTAAAATTTGTGTTTTTTAGTTTGCTTCTTTTATTGTTAAAAAAAGCACTGGGCAGCCATTCAGAACAGGGCAGTTGATTGCAAGTGGCTACTGGATTACAGTCCTGCTTGGGTGGGGCCATTGTTTTGCTAATGCCTGCTAGAGAAGAAGCAGAGAAAAAAGCCATGTTTGCCAATCCAATCAAAAAATGGGCAAAATAAATGAATAGAAATTTCTCCAAAGAGGACATACAGATGGCCAAAAGGCATATGAAAAAATGCGCAACATCACTAATCATTAGAGAAATGCAAATTAAAACCACAATGAGATATCACCTCACACCAGTCAGAATGGCACTCAACAATGAAACAACACAGAATAAGTGCTGGCGAGGATGCTGAGAAAAGGGAACCCTTCTGCACTGCTGGTGGGAATGCAGACTGGTGCAGCCACTGTGGAAAACAGTATGGAGATTCCTCAAAAAATTAAAAGTCGAACTGCCTTTTGACCCAGCTATCCCAGTTTTAGGAATATACCCTAACACCATAACACTGTTCGAAAAGAAGAAATGCGCCACCATGTTCTTGGCAGCATTGTTCACAATAGTGAAGATCTGGAAACAGCCCAAGTGTCCATCAGAAGACGAGTGGATTAAAAAGTTTTGGTACATATATACTATGGAATACTACTCAGCCATAAGAAATGATGACATCGGATCATTTACAACAAAATGGATGTACCTTGATAACATTATACGGAGTGAAATAAGTAAATCAGAAAAAAAAAACTGAGAACAGCATGATTTCATACATAGGTGGGACATAAAAGTGAGACTATGAGACATGGACAAGAGTGTGGTGGTTATGGGGTGTGGGGAGGGAGTGGAGGGTGGGATAGGGAGAAGGGGAGGGGCACAGGGAAAACCAGATAGAAGGTGACAGAGGACAATTTGACTCTGGGTGATGGGTATGCAACACAATTGAATGATAAGATAATCTGGAGATGTTTTCATTGTACATATGTACCCTGATTTATTGGTGTCACCTCATTAAAGTTAATAAAAAAAAGCCATGTTTGCAAAAAAGAAAGAGAAGGGAAAAAACAGCAGCAGGATAGTGTTGCCTCCATATGCTTCCAGCGCCCCGCTGTGCTCATTTATGCTTCAAGGAGCTGAACCAAGTGATGACTTCTCATGCAGATCCCAGCACCTGCTCCCCCTTAGGCACCAAGAATCCCAGGCACCCCAACCCCTATATTGACTTAACAGTGTAAAGCATTTGTTGGGCAGATAAAATATATTATGCTCACTTTGTTAAAGATGGTGCTGCCCATGTGCAAGTTTTAAGAGTAAGCTTTTCCCCAGACCCTTGACTGATTGGATGATGTGGGGTGGTGCACTCTCCTGAGGAATCCTCCCATTATGCCTCAGATAAGTGACTTTGTATCAGAAACTTTCTTGTTTGTAGATTGGATTAAAGGTTTAGATTTCTACACTATAAAGTGGGACAGAACAGGAGCTTGCACTCTCTTGGTTCCTGAGGTTAGCATTAGACAGGAGAGCAGATTAACGCCACGTGGAGGAGAGGAGAAGCAGCCAAGATGGCAGAGTGCTGAGGAAGAAGCCAATTTGTGCAGAGTTCATGCAGAGAGAAGGAGATAGGAAACAAAGGTGAATAATTCTGGTGAGCTAGAAATCTTTGATGCTAGGAAACTTGGATAAGTCAGTAGCTTTGTGAGCACTGAATGAGTGGGTTTTGGAGCCTAGTGTGTGTGTTTTTACTTGCCTGCTGGGTGCAAGGTAGAATTAAAGTTGATGCCTCACCAGTTCTTGGCTCTATTGTTTCATTATGCCTCAGATGAGTGACTTTGTATCAGAGACATTTTTGTTTGTAGATTGCATTAAGGGTTTGGATTTCTACACTATAAAGTGGGCTAGAATGGGAGCGTGCTCTCTCAGTTCCTGCTATCAACATTTCAAGGACCTCCCTGATCCCTTGCCCTCCTTGTCTTCTTCTGTGGCTTGCCTGTCTTGGTGAGACACCAATAAACAGAATGGCCTACCATCCTCTGACTCCACTGTTTCTTTATCATCTGCCCAAATCCAATGAAAACCTGCATGTAAATGGCGGTCCACTCTCATGACGAATCCTCCCATTATGCCTCAGATAAGTGACTTTGTATTTCTACACTACAAAGTGGGGCATACCTGGAGCTTGCTCACACTGGGTTCCTGAGATTAGCATTAGAGAGGAGAGCAAATTAAGGCCACATGGAGGAGAGGAGAAGCAGCCAAGATGGCAGAGTGCTTAGGAAGAAGCCAGTTTGTGCAGAGAGAAGGAGATGAGAAACTCAGATAAGTCAGTACCTTTGTGAGCACTAAATGAGTGAGTTTTGGAGCCTAGTGTGTGTTTTTACTTGCCCGTCTGGTGTAAGCTAGGATTAAAGCTGATGGCTCACCAGTTCTTGGCTCCACTCTTTTATTACCGACTGTCCAAATCAAATGCGAACCTACACTGGCCAGGTGGCTCTGATAGTGGCTGTGGGCACTGGCTTTACATTTGGTGTAGTTGGCAGGATGGTAGGGCATTCTGTTTATTGGTGTCTCACCAAGAAAGGCAAGTCACAAGAGAAGACAAAGGAAAAGCAGTAAACCTGCTTTTTCCATGGAGGACAAGGGATCAGGGAGGCCCTCCTTTATGGGAATCCAGGGCAGTTCGCTGAGACCCCAGTGGCCATTGACGGCTATGGGGGCCAAACTGTTCAAGTGAAGCCAATAACTATTCCATTGGGGATAGGAAGACTGCCTCCTAAGCCATATAAGGTATATATATGTCCTATTTCTGAATATATTTTGGGGATAGATGTCTTGCAAGGACTATGGTTGGAAACTACAGCGGGAGTTCTGGCTGCGGATCAGGGTTTTGCGGAGACACGCATCACATTCCCCTTTGCAATTGCCCATCCCTCGACGTGTGACTAACACCAAGTAGTACCGCCTGCCAGGTGGTTATGAAGAAGTCACAGGGGCAGTCCTTTAACTAGAAAAGGTGGGAATCATCTGACAACACACAGTCCTTACAACTCCCCGGTATAACCTGTGTGCAAACCAGACAGAACCTGGAGAATGACAGTAGATTACAGAGAATTTAACAAAGTTGTTCCTCCTTTGCATGCTGCTGTTCCCTCAATAGCTAACATGATGGATCTGCTAAGCCATGAGTTGGGGACATACCACTTTGTGGCAGACGTGGCCAATGTTTTTTTTTTTCTATTGATATAGCTGCAGAGAGTCAAGACCAATTTGCCTACAGTTGGGAAGGGAGACAATGGACCTTTACAGTATTACCCCAGGGCTATTTGCGTAGTCCCACCTTGTGCCATTTGCTGGTGGCTGCTGACCTGGCTAAATGGAAACAGCAAGAGGCAGTTTGCATGTATCATTATATTGATGATACTATGTTAACTAGTGATTCTCTTCCAGAATTGGAGCAAGCAGTCCCTACCCTGCTATCCCATTTGAAAGCATGTGACTGGGCAGTCAACAAGAACAAATTACAAGAACCTGGGTTATCTGTTAAATTCTTGGGTGTTGTGTGGTCAGGTAAGACAAAAGTTATCCCTGACACATTTATAGATAAGATCCAAGCATACCCCATGCCCACTACAGTAAAACAGTTACAGGAATTTTAAGGTTTGTTGGGGTATTGGCGAGCATTTATACCCCATTTGGCTCAGTTACTACGCCCCTTGTACAACCTAATTTGGAAGGGGGTTCATTGGGATTGGACTGAGCAGGCTCAAGGTTCATTTGCAGCAGCTAAGAGAGCTGTCAAGGTGGAACAGGTCTTGAATGTGTTTAATCTTGCCAGGCCCTATGAGCTGGATGTTCATGTAACCTCAAAGGGGTTTGGATGGGGCTTGTGGCAACGAACAGAGCGCTTATGTCAACCTATTGGGTTTTTGTCCCCATTGTGAAAAGGTGCTGAAGTTCATTACTCATTAGTGGAGAAGCAGCTGGCAGCTGTGTATGCTGCCCTCCTGGCCACTGAGAGTATTACAACCACAACACCAGTTACAGTCAAGACAACATACCCTATTGCAGGATGGGTGAGAGATTGGGTGACCAAACTACATAGTGGTATGGCCCAAATGTCCACCCTGGCCAAGTGGGGTGCCTACCTGCAACAACACTGTGCTCTTAGCACCAGCCCGTTGAGGGCAGAACTGCAGGAAGTCATGGGTCCAGTCACCTATGCAACCTTAGAGTCAGGTGCAGCTGAGGCTCAGGAGGCAGAACCTGAAGTCAGTCCCTACCAGGAGGGGCGGGTGCCCATCCCCAAAAATGCCTGGTATACTGATAGTTCCAGCAGGGGCCAACCTGCCAAGTGGATGGCCATAGCCTTCTATCCGGCCACTGAGACTATTTGAATGGACAAGGGTACAGGCCAAAGCAGCCAATGCGCAGAATTAAGAACTGTTTGACTAGTTGCCCATAATGAACCTTCACCTCTGGTGATCTGTACTGACAGCTGGGCTGTATATCATGGACTGACCCTTTGGATTGCTACTTGGCACATTAACCAATGGATGGTAATGCACGGTCCACTATGGGGTCAGGCCATGTGGCAGGACTTATGGGATATAGGACACCAGAAGCAGGTGACTGTATATTATGTCACAGGTCATGCCCCTTTAGCCCATCCTGGGAATGATGAGGCAGATATATTGGCAAGGGTGCGATGGTTGGAGACTGCACCTGCAGATGATGTGGCGCAATGGCTCCACCAGCGCCTGCTTCATGCGGGTCGGAAAACTATGTGGGCTACGGTTAAGGCGTGGAACTTGCCTGTGTCCTATGCAGAGGTACTTGCAACCTGTGAGCAATGTGCCGTATGTTCCAAGGAGCACCCTCAGAGATCATTGGTGTCACCTGGACAGATCCAGAAGGGTCATGTTCCACCGACACGATGGCAGATAGATATCGTTGGGCCCTTCTGACTTTGGTAAGTCAGAAGGGTACTAGTATGCAGTCACTTGTGTAACTACTGCCACCAGTCTGCTTGATGCTTACTCCACCCTTAACCCTGACCGGAGGGCAGTCATACAGGCTTTGAACCGCCTGAGTGCTGCAAATGGGCGACCGCCGGTCCTTGAAAGTGACAATGGTACCCACTTCACTGGTTCAATGGTGAGGCAATGGGCTCAAGAGCTGGGGGTGGACTGGAAATACCATGTTCCCTACCACCCCCAAGCTGCTGGTATCATTGAGCGGTATAATGGACTCTTAAAGCAGGGACTGCGACAGGAGGGGGGCACCAGCTCACTTACTGGATGGACATGCCGCTTATGGACAGTTCTCTGGATTTTGAATGAGAGACCTTGACGTGAGAGCCCAGCTCCAGTGGACGCCCTCCTGCATCGGGCAGCTGCCCCCATTCAGTTACAGATATGCACCAAGGACATTTTACTCGAGCCAGGTTTTGGACAGCAGGACAATGTGCTCTTGCCTGCCCCAACAGCCCTTCTTAAAGGCCAATGGCTTTGATAGACTTGGCCCTGGACTGTACAGGTCCCCCATCTGAGATGGGTGTCCTTGTTGGCACCATGGGGAAAGGGGATAGAGTTTGACCTCCAGTTAACTCCTTGGGCAACCAGCACCTGGCCACCAAAGGTAGAAGTGTATTATCCCTTGAGTGCTCAGGGTGACAACATAATGAAGGGCACCTTTGTAATTTCTTTATGGCCAATAATGAGTTCTCCTATTTTACTACACATAGAACCAGCAGATGTGGGTGTATTGGCCAATAAGGTTTGGTATGCCTGCTCAGGGCGGCCTCTGGTATCAGCTACGGTGCTGTCTGAAGACAAAACTCTGGCCTATATTCTGCCAGAAGGAAAAAAATTGCCTCTCTCGGTGCCATTGACAGCTCTCTCATTTTGCCCATAGCTTTTGATTTGTTAATCTTATTGCTGTAGTTGGTACTGTTTCTGTCTATGCAATTGTATCCCACTCCTTGCACAATGACTATCATGGAAGATACCTGTGGATTAGATTGTGAAGTGAGCAAAAGGGGTGGAATGTTGGTCAAATAAGTTTGTGAATATGATATATATGTTTGCTCACTTATAGTTTGTATTGGGTGTGGGGGATGGGCTGTAAGCAAGCTGGGTCGTTATAGCCCAAGGTTTAGTTTTAAGACTAAGCCTTGCCCCACCCTTTTTGATGTAGGGTGGTGCACTCTCATGAGGAATCCCATTATGCCTCAGATGAGTGACTTTGTATCAGAGATTTTCTTGTTTGTAGATTGTATTAAGGGTTTGGATTTCTATACTATAAAGTGAGGCAGACTGAGAGCTTGCTCTCTCAGTTCTGCTATCACCATAGCAGGAGCCTCCCTGATCCCTTGCCTCCCCCCCCATGGGAAAAGCAGGTTTTCTTTTTATTTTTTTAATTTCTTTTTATTTTATTCATTTTAGAGAGGAGACACACACAGAGAGAGAGAGAGAGAGAGAGAGAGAGAGAGAGAGAGAGAGAGAGAAAGAAAGGGGGGAGGAGCTGGGAGCATCAACTCCCATATGTGCCTTGACCAGACCAGTGCAGGGTTTTGAACTGGCGACCTCAGTGTTCCCAGGTCGATGCCTTATCCACTGCGCCACCACAGGTCAGGCGGAAAAGCAGGTTTTCTGCTTTTCCCTTGTCTTCTCTTGTGACTTGCCTATCTTGGTGAGACACCAATAAACAGACTAATCCTCCGACTCTGCTGTTTCTTTACCTTCTGCCCGAATCCAATCGAAACCTGCATGTGAATAGCAGTAAACTCTCATAAGGAATTCTCCCATTATGCCTCAGATAAGTGACTTTGTATCGGGGACTTCCTTGTTTATAGATTGGATTAAAGGTTTGCATTTCTATACTATAAAGTGGGGCAGACTGGGAGCTTGCTGGATCTTGATTTCTGAGATTAGCATTAGAGAAGAGAGCAGATTAAGGTCACGTGAGGAGCAGAGAAGCAGCCAAGATGGCGGAGTGCTGAGGAAGAAGCCAGTTTGTGCAGAGTTTGTGCAGAGAGAAGGAGATGGGTAACAGAGGTGAATAAGTCTGGTAAACTAGAAACGTTTGATACTAGAAAACTTGGATAAATCAATAGCTTTGTGAGCACTGAATGAGTGGGTTTTGGAGCCCAATGTGAGTTTTTGCTTGCCCGCAAGGTGCAAGCTAGAATTAAAGCTGATGGATCACCAGTTTTTGGTTCCATTGTTTCATTACCAACTGTCCAAATCCAATGCGAACCTGTATAGGCCAGGCGGCTCTGATAGTGATACTGGCTTTACAGGCAGATAAAATATATTATGCTCACTTTGTTAAAGATTGAGTTGACCACGTGAAAGTCCATTGATATTAAAGTGTGTTGGGAGACAGGCTGTGGGCAGGCCGCGTCATTATAGTCTAAGGGAGGGGTCCCCAGATTTCGACCTCTGGGCAGCATGGAACCCCCTGAGCCAATATATCCGGCTCCCGCCACACTTGCGGAAGGGGCACCTCTTTCATTTGTGGCAAGTGAGAGGAGCACAGGATGCATCCGCACCCATAGTTCTTATTGAAATACTGGTCATTTTGTTGATTTAAATTTACTTGCTCTTTATTTTAAATATTGTATTTGTTCCTGTTTTGTGTTTTTACTTTAAAATAAGATATGTGCAGTGTGCATAGGAATTTGTTCATAGTTTTTTTATAGTATGGTCCTCCAACAGTCTGAGGGACAGTAAACTGGCCCCCTGTGTAAAAAGTTTGGGGACTCCTGGTCTAAGCCTTAGTTTTAAGACTAAGCTTTTCCCCACACCTTTGACTGATTGCATGATGTAGGGTGGTGCACTCTCATGAGGAATCCTCCCATTTTGCCTCAGATAAGTGGCTTTTTATCAAAGACTTTCTTATTTGTAGACTGGCTTAAAGGTTTGGATTTCTACACTATAAAGTAGGGCAGACGAGGAGCTTGCTCTCTTTCAGTTCCTGAGATTAGCATTATAGAGGAGAGCAGAATAGGGCCATGTGGAGGAGGCCAGGAGAAGCAGTCAAGATGGTGGAGTGCTGAGGTAGAAGCCGGTTTGAGAAGAGTTTGCTCAGGGAGAAAGAGACGTGGAACAGAGGTGAATAAGTCTGGTGAGCTAGAAACCTTTGATTCTAGGAAACTCGGATAAGTCAGTAGCTTTGTGAGCACTGAATGAGTGGGTTTTGGAGCCCAGTGTGTGTTTTTACTTGTCTTCTTGGTGCAAGCTAGGATTAAAAATAATGACCCACCAATTCTTGGCTCCAATGTTTCATTACCGACTGTTTGAATCTAATGTGAACCTACATGGGCCACGCGGCTGTGATAGTGACCTTGGCCACTGGCTTTACATCTCGAAATTACGTGACCTCTCTTCCCTTTAAAACTTTTTGGCGCAAAAGCCCTCCCCCAACACATATTAACATAATCATTCCCAAGCAGGAAGAGCAGCTAATATCATCAACTGGGCAATGGGTCTCCACATGGGCTGTGCCATCTTTAACAAAGTGAGCATAATATATTTTATCTGCCCAATACTATGTTAGAAATGTATATGTTATTTCAACAGTCTTTTGTTAATACTATTTTTTATTTGCTATTTCATAGCCCTGTGATGTTGAAATCTTCCTTTAAATATTAGGGGATATGTAATGATTATTAATGTAATGATTATTAATGATGTATTTTTATACAGTGTATAAATGTTCAGCTTATGATAATTTTTGAAGCAGTTAAAGTGGTAAGTTCCAGTCTGCTCATGAGCTATGGACCATAGAAGCAGTATTGTTCAATGTTAGGCCACCAAACCCAGAGTGACAAATATTACTATTGATTGGCTTAATGGTAAAATTTTCAACATAATAGGTGGAAGAGAGAAATAAATGACTAATTGTGGTAGTAGGAAATATTTAAGTTTTGTACCCAGATTAAAAAGGCTATAAAGGATGTGAACAGAAATCTGTTTCTCTTGAGCTTTTAGACATTATCTGTTAGTGTGCATAAAGTTACAGCATAAATAAGGTATGTTTCTTAGAATATAAAATGGATTTATAATTAAGTAAAGTATAAAATTTATTTTATGAAGTATTGGCCATTTCAGTTGGTGCTTTTAACTAGATCTCTAGAATTTGAGGCATGGATCTAATAGAAAATAATTAATTTTTTTTTCCCAAGTGACCTATAGAATTAGAAAGCTAAGAATCCCCTTTCTTGGGAAAGCTTCAAGCTCTAACAGGACTGTTAGAATCTGTACTGTACATACACTGCTCCACTTAGGACAACCAAGACCACCTCGAGAAAATGTTTCTGGTTGCCTGGCCTAAGCAGGACCCTAACACCCAAGCAAGTGAGGAAATTTTGGACACGTTCCACCAGTTTCTGTTAGCCAGGATCAGGGAAGATACTAAGAAAAAGAACCATAAATTTGAGTAAGGTGTCAGAAGTTATTCAGGATCCTCAGAAGATCCCCACAGCTTTCTTAGACTGTGGAAAGCTTACAGAGTATATGCACCTCTAGACCAAGAGGCACCAGAAAACACTAAGGCAGTCAACTTAGCCTTTACATAGCATGCAGCTCTAGAAATTAGAAAGGAAATATAAGTTTTTAAACAAGTAGAAACATCAGCTGCTAAAAAATCTAAGCATTTTGGAAGGAACATTGCTCCTCCCTCACTCACATAACTCTGTTTGACCCCTAAGATGGCTGTTTAGACAAAGACGGGTAAGATTCCTGAAGGCAGGAGCAACCTAAGACAGGCACAGTTGAAGAGGGGCCATCAGGAGAAGACTTAAGAACTAACAAAGGTGAGGCTCAAACCCTTATCCCAACAATGCAGGAGACTGCTCCCCTAAAATAGTGGCCATCACCCACTGTCCAGAGCACCAAAAGAAGGGGACTGCTAGAAACTCAAGAAAAACCAAGCAGCTGAGGATACTACCAATAAGGTAGCCCTAAAACCATAGGAGTTTTTAGGAAATTTTAGTAACTTTACTAGAACCCTTGTTGCCAAAGGCTTTTTTTGCAACCAAATAGAAAAATATATTGCCAGCAGGACAGGGACAAAATAATTAGAAAAGAAGAAATAATTAGAATATCCAGACTTAGAATCTATTGCTGAAGGCATAATCTCCAAGTGTTTGGTCTGTGTCCAAATAAAAACTAAGCAAAGTAAAGAAATTATAAAGAGAAACAGAAAGAGAGAAACTGTCCCAGGTAAACATTTAGAAATAGATTTTGTTAAAGTAATTGACACCTTTCTAGGATATGTAGAAACTTTTCCTACTAGAAATAAGACCACCATACAGTACTTAAGAAATTGCTATATGGCCTGACCAGGCGGTAGTGCAGTGGATAGAGCATCTGTAGGGCCAGTAACCGTGGCCACCATCACAGCCGCCTGGTTCATGCAGGTTTACATTTGATTCAGACAGTCGGTAATGAAACAACGGAGCCAAGAACTGGTGGACCATCAGCTTTAATCCTAGCTTGCACCCAGCAGGCAAGTAAAAACTCACACTGGGCTCCGAAACCCACTCATTTAGTGCTCACAAAGCTGCTGACTTATCCGAGTTTCCTAGAATCAAAAGGTTTCTAGCTCACCAGTCTTATTCACCTCTGTTTCCCATCTCCTTCTCTCTACACAAACTCTGCACAAACTGGCTTCTCTTTCAGCGCTCCTCCATCTTGACTGCTTCTCAAGGTCTCCATGTGGCCTTATTCTTTGCTCTTCTACAGCATGTGCTCCTCCGAGAATATAATCACTCTTCTCCAGGAACAACATGATCTCTCTTCCCTTTAAAACCTTTTGGCGTGAAAGCCCTCCCCCAACACATATTAACATAATCATGCCCATTCCCAAGCAGGAAGGGCAACTAATATCATCACCTGGGCAATGGGCCTCCACATGGGCAGTGCCATCTTTAACAAAGTGAGCATAATATATTTTATCTGCCCAACAGCGTCAGACTGGGGTGCGGAGGACCCAGGTTCGAGACCCCAAGGTTGCCAGCTTGAGAGCAGGCTCATCTGGTTTGAGCAAAAGCTCACTCCTTGGACCCAAGGTCACTGCTTACGCAAGGGGTTACTTGGTCTGCTGAAAGCTCGCAGTCAAGGCACATATGAGAAAGCAATCAATGAACAACTAAGGTGTTGTGACAGCAATGAAAAACTGATGATTGATGCTTCTCATCTCTCTTTGTTCCTGTTTGTCTGTCCCTATTTATCCCTGTCTCTGACTCTCTCTCTGTTCCTGTAAAAAATAATAATAATAAAGAAATTTCTATATGAAATTATTCCCAGATTTAGCTTGCCCATTAACATTGGGTCTAATAGTGGGCCTGCATTTTTATCCAAGATCTCACAGCTAGTAGAAAAGGCAATCAATATTAATTGGAAATTACATTGTGCCTACAGCCCAAAGTACAGGGCAGGTAGAATGCATAAATTGGATCTTAAAGAAAACTTTAACCAAATTTGTTTCTGAATCCGGTGAGAAGTGGCCCACCTTACTCCCCTTAGCCCTCCTTATGGTGAGATATACCCCCTACAGGGAAGGATTTACTTCTTTTGAAATAATGTTTGGAAGACCCCTCCCTTACTACCAAAACTCAGAGAGGAAATAAAAACTGAGTTAAGTAACCACTCCTTCCTTAAGTACTTACATGATCTACAGATTACTCAGCAGTCTGTCCAAAAGACTGCCTAAAAGGCGCTTCCAGCACTGCCGGGAGGTCCAGTACATCCCTTCCAGCCTGGAGACTCAGTCTGGGTAAAGAAGTACACCACCCAAGGACTGACTCCCATGTGGATGGGTCCACACACCATGATGCTGATCACTCCCACTGCTGCCAAGGTAGAAGACATACCCACCTGGGTCCACCACAGCCGGTTGAAGCCTGCAGTCTCAGCAGAGACACCCTCATGAACAGGGGAGAATGACCCTACCAACCCTTGTAAGTTGACCCTGAGAAGGACAGCATGCCCTGCTCCAGCCATAAACCGGAAGCTGGCTGGTCTACGTATGACTGATGCTTGAGGAAACTCACCAAGGAGACTTTCTTTTTTTTTAAAGCTTTTTTTTAAAATTTCTTTTTATTTTATTCATTTTAGAGAGGAGACACACACACATACAGAGAGAGAGAGAGTGAGAGAGAGAGAGAGAGAGAGAGAGAGAGAGAAAGGGGGGAGGAGCTGGAAGTATCAAGTCCCATATGTACCTTGACCAGACCAGTGCAGGGTTTTGAACTGGCGACCTCAGTGTTCCCAGGTCGACCCTTTATCCACTGCACCACCACAGGTCAGGCCTGAGGAGACTTTCTTTTAATTAGACTTTGGGGAGGGAGGGAAACTGAGGTCATAGGAAAACCAGAATAAGTTGTCTTAAAGTTTGATGCATGTACCACGAGTCCTACAAAAGGAAGATATAAGTCCCTTTGCTAGAAGGGAAGCTACAAGGTAAATGAAAAAGATGTATGATATGTGCTTAAAGATACCCCTATAAAGTAACCTATAAGTACTAGCTACTTAGAGGGAGGACACCTCCAAAAGGAAGCATACTTTAAAGAAAAATTACTTATTGCCAGCTTGGTTGTCACTAAAGGTTAAGATTTTTTTAAATTAATAATTCTGACTAAAGAGAAATTGTATGGTATAAGGTATAGAAATACTTTTGAAAGAAAAAGGAAGAAAGTAAATTGTTATGAAAGCCAGTTATTTCTGAATAGATAAGAAAGTTCATAAAAATTAAGGGTTTATGTAAGTTGCAGAAGGTTAGTATAGATTGTAAGAAATTAATCAGTAGCATTTGTTTCTTCAGTATACTGTATTAATGTTAAAGAAAACATCAATTCTACCTGTTAAATATGAACAAAAGGCATCGCTCTTTCTGTTGCATGTTATAGGCTGATGTTCCTACTTACAGGATCTGCAGATCACTGATCGTAGCCTTAACTTTCGGACCCTGCCTACTCAACAGCCTCATGCACCTCATTAAAATGAATCAAGGATTTGACCCATGATATGAAATCAGTGGAGAATGTGATAAGGGACCAAGAAACTATAAAATGTAGTATTAGCGTCTGACCAGGCAGTGGCGCAGTGGATAGAGCGTCAGACTGGGATGCGGAGGACCCAGATTCAAGACCCCGAGCTCGCCAGCTTGAGTGCGGGCCCATCTGGCTTGAGGAAAACTCGCCAGCTTGGACCCAAGGTCGCTGGCTCCAGCAAGGGGTTACTCAGTCTGCTGAAGGCCCGTGGTCAAGGCACATGTGAGAAAGCAATCAATGAACACCTAAGGTGTCACAACGGCAACGAAAAACTAATGATTGATGCTTCTCACCTCTCTCCGTTCCTGTCTGTCTGTTCCTATCTATCCCTCTGTCTGACTCTCTCTCTGTCCCTGTGTAAAAAAAAACCAAAAACAAAATAACTAACAACAACAACAAAAAAAACCCATAGTATTAGCAATGCCATTTTAAAGAGGAAAAGTCAGGCATCTTACCCTTTCCTTTCTACAGAGAATGGAGGGAGAAGAATTCAGGAGCTTCCTGGCTTACAAGGACAACTGGGTCACCTAGTCATAGTTTAGCTAATTCCTAGAATTCTCTGAGAGTGTGCCTAGGGCCTCTTGCCACACACAGCAAAGAAGAGTTAATCTAAATACCTTAGAAAACAATGTTTGTGTACCTTAACCAAGAATCCCTATACTCGACCTCACCCTAAAGTCATGAGAGTAACATATAAGGGATCATGAGCCCCTCCTTACCCACCACAACCAGTATGTGATATGGTCTATAAAATCAGCCTCAGAATTGTAGGGACTTTCTACATGATTTGGGATTTTGCTCCGTGTAGCTAGCCGGCTATTTTAGAAATTCCTCAAAAATTCATTTGGACTTGGTGTCTCTATGTAACCCACGGATTAAGGTACACTACTTTACAACATTACATCTTTTTTTTCTTTTTTTAATTTTAATATATATTTTATTATTATTAATTCTAATGAGGTGACACCAATAAATCAGGGTACATATGTACAATGAAAACATCTCCAGGTTATCTTATCATTCAATTGTGTTGCATACCCATCACCAAAAGTCAAATTGTCCTCTGTCACCTTCAATCTGGTTTTCTCTGTGTCCCTCCCCTCCTCCCTATCCCACTTTTCCCTCCCTCCCCCCATCCCATAACCAACACTCTCTTGTCCATGTCTCATACCCTCACTTTCATGTCCCACCTATGTATGTAATCGTGCTGTTCTCAGTTTTTCTTTTTTTCTGATTTACTTATTTCACTCCGTATAATGTTATCAAGGTACATCCATTTTGTTATAAATGATCCGATGTCATCGTTTCTTATGGCTGAGTAGTATTCCATAGTATATATGTACCATAGCTTTTTAATCCACTCGTCTTCTGACGGACACTTGGGCTGTTTCCAGATCTTCGCTATTGTGAACAATGCTGCCACGAACATGGGGGCGCATTTCTTCTTTTCGAACAGTGCTATGGTGTTCTTAGGGTATATTCCTAAAAGTGGGATAGCTGGGTCAAAAGGCAGTTCAATTTTTAATTTTCTGAGGAATCTCCAAACTGTTTTCCACAGTGGCTGCACCAGTCTGCATTCCCACCAGCAGTGCAGAAGGGTTCCCTTTTCTCCACATCCTCGCCAGCACTTATTCTGTGTTGTTTTGCTGAAAAGTGCCATTCTGACTGGTGCGAGGTGATATCTCATTGTGGTTTTAATTTGCATTTCTCTAATGATTAGTGATGTTGAGCATTTTTTCATATGCCTATTGGCCATGTGTATGTCCTCTTTGGAGAAATTTCTATTCATTTCTTTTGCCCATTTTTTGATTGGGTTGTTTGTCTTCCTGGTGTTGCGTTTTATAAGTTCTTTATAAATTTTAGTTATTAACCCCTTATCAGATGTGCTGTCGAATATGTTCTCCCATTGTGTGGTTTGTCTTTTTATTCTGTTCCTATTGTCTTTAGCTGTGCAAAAACTTTTTAGTTTGATATAGTCCCATTTGTTTATCTTGCCTTTTATTTCAGTTGCCCATGAAGATAAATCGGCAAATATACCGCTGCTACAGATGTCGGAGAGCTTGCTGCCTATGTTTTCTTCTAAAATGCTTATGGTTTCACGGCTTACATTTAAGTCTTTTATCCATTTTGAGTTTGTTTTTGTGAATGGTGTAAGTTGATGGTCTAGTTTCATTTTTTTGCAGGTAGATGTCCAATTTTCCCAACACCATTTGTTAAAGAGGCTGTCTTTACTCCATTGTATGTTCTTTCCTCCTTTGTCAAATATCAGTTGTCCATAAAGCTGTGGGTTTATTTCTGGGTTCTCTGTTCTGTTCCATTGATCTATGTGCCTGTTCTTATGCCAGTACCAGACTGTCTTGAGTATAATGGCCTTATAGTAAACCTTGATATCAGGAAGCGTGATACCTCCTGCTTTATTTTTTCTTTTTAAGATTGCTGAGGCTATTCGTGTTCTTTTTTGGTTCCATATAAATTTTTGGAATATGTGTTCTATATCTTTGAAGTATGTCATTGGTATTTTAATTGGTATTGCATTGAATTTATAAATTGCTTTAGGTAATATAGACATTTTAATGATGTTTATTCTTCCTAGCCATGAGCACGGTATATGCTTCCACTTGTTTGTATCTTCCTTGATTTCTTTTATCAATGTTCTATAATTTTCCGAGTACAAGTCCTTAACCTCCTTGGTTAAATTTACTCCTAGGTACTTTATTTTTTTGGCTGCAATAGTGAAGGGGATTGTTTCCTTAATTTCTTTTGCTGATATTTCATTGTTGGTGTATAGAAATGCCTCTGATTTCTGAGTATTAATTTTATATCCTGCCACCTTGCTGAAATCATTTATAAGGTCCAGTAGTCTTTTGACTGAGACTTTAGGGTTTTCAATATACAATATCATATCATCTGCAAATAATGACAGTTTTACTTCTTCTTTTCCAATTTGTATGCCTTTTATTTCTTCTTCTTGTCTGATTGCTGTAGCTAGGACTTCCAGAACTATGTTGAATAAGAGTGGTGAAAGTGGGCAACCCTGCCTGGTTCCTGATCTTAAGGGGATTGCTTTTAATCTTTGTCCATTTAGTATGATGTTTGCTGTCGGTTTATCGTAGATGGCCTTTATCATGTTAAGGAATGATCCCTGTATTCCCACTTTACTGAGAGTTTTGAGCATGAATGGATGCTGGATTTTATCAAATGCCTTTTCTGCATCTATTGAAATTATCATGTGATTTTTGTCCTTCCTTTTGTTTATATGGTGAATCACATTGATTGATTTGCGAATATTGAACCAGCCTTGCCTCTCCAGAATAAATCCCACTTGATCGTGGTGTATGATTTTTTTCATATATTGCTGGATCCGGTTGGCTAATATTTTGTTGAGAATTTTAGCGTCTAAATTCATCAGGGATATAGGCCTATAATTTTCTTTCTTTGTGTTGTCTTTGCCCGGTTTTGGGATCAGAATTATGCTCGCCTCATAAAAGGAGTTTGGAAGTCTTCCTTCCTCTTGAATTTTTTGAAATAGCTTGAGGAGAATAGGAATTAGTTCTTCTTTGAATTTTTGATAGAATTCACTTGTGAAGCCATCAGGCCCAGGACTTTTCTTTTTTGGGAGTTTTTTGATAACTGTTTCGATCTCATTTGTTGTAATTGGTCTGTTTAGGTGTTCTGATTCTTCCAGATTGATTTTTGGAAGGTTATATGATTCAAGAAATTTGTCCATTTCACCAAGATTGTCTAATTTTTTGGCATATAGTTCTTCATAGTATTTTCTTACAATGCTTTGTATTTCTGTTGTGTCAGTTGTTATTTCTCCACTGTCCTTTCTAATTTTATTTATTTGAGTCCTCTCTCTTTTTTTCTTGGTGAGTCTAGTTAAAGGTTCATCAATCTTGTTTACCTTTTCAAAGAACCAGCTTCTTGTTTCATTGATCCTCTGTATTGTTTCCTTAGCCTCTATGTCATTTATTTCTGCTCTGACCTTTATTATTTCCTTCCTTCTACTTGTCTTGGGTTTTATTTGTTGTTGTTTTTCTAGTTCTTTTAGATGCAGGGTTAGGTTGCTTATTTGAGCTTTTTCTAGCTTCTTATGATATGCCTGTAGTGCAATAAACTTCCCTCTCAGAACTGCTTTTGCTGTGTCCCATAAATTTTGAGTTGATGTATGCTCATTATCATTTGTTTCTAGAAACTTTTTTATTTCTTCTTTGATCTCATTGTTAATCCATTCATTATTTAATAGCATGCTATTTAGTTTCCAAGTGTTTGAGTATTTTTCAGTTTTTCTTTTGTGGTTAATTTCTAGTTTCATGGCATTGTGATCAGAGAAAATGCTTGATATGATTTCAATCTTCTTAAATTTATTGAGACCATTTTTGTGTCCTAACATGTGGTCTATCCTAGAAAACGTACCATGAGCGCTTGAGAAGAATGTATATTCTACTGCTTTAGGGTGAAAAGTTCTGAAGATATCTATTAAATCAAGTTGATCTAGTGTATCCTTTAAGTCTGCTGTTTCTTTATTAATTTTCTTTCTTGAGGATCTATCCAGTGTTGTTAGAGGGGTATTGAAATCCCCTACTATGATAGTATTGCTGTTAATCTCGCCCTTTATATCCATCAAAGTTTGCTTTATGTATGTCGGGGCTCCTATATTTGGTGCATAGATATTTACAATAGTTATATCTTCCTGTTGAATTGTTCCCTTTATCATTATGTAGTGTCCTCCTTTATCTCTTACTACAGCCTTTGTTTTAAAGTCCATTTTGTCTGATATAAGTATTGCTACCCCTGCTTTTTTTTCATTTCCATTTGCATGAAATATTTTTTTCCATCCTTTTACCTTCAGTCTATGAGCATCTTTTGTTTTAAGGTGTGTCTCTTGTAGACAGCATATGTATGGGTCCTGTTTCTTTATCCATGCAGCTACCCTATGTCTTTTGATTGGATCATTTAATCCATTTACATTTAAGGTTATTATTGATACGTAGTTGTTTATTGCCATTTTATTCTTTAAAGCTGTATTCTTCTTTTGCTCTATTCATTCCTCCCTTTAAACTGTTCACAAGAGGCCCCTTAGTATCTCTTGCAGAATTGGTTTGGTTTTTATGAATTCCTTGAGGCTTTCTTTTTCTGGGAAGCTCTTTATTTCTCCTTCAATTTTAAACGTTAGCCTTGCTGGATAAAGTAGTCTTGGTTGTAGGTTCTTGTTCTGCATTACTTTGATTATATCTTGCCATTCCCTTCTGGCCTCAAGTGTTTCTGTTGAGAAGTCTGATGTCATCCTTATGGGGGCTCCTTTGTAGGTGATAGCCTTTTTTTCTCTAGCAGCTTTTAAAATTTTTTCTTTATCCATTAGCTTTGGTATTTTAACTATGATGTGTCTTGGTGTAGATCTTTTTGGGTTTCTCTTTAATGGAGTTCTGTGTGCTTCTTGAATGTGTGGAGTGTTTCCCAGCCTTAATTTAGGAAAGTTTTCTGCTATGATTTGATTGAACAAAGTTTCCATTTCCTGTCCTCTCTCCTCTTCTTCAGGCACCCCTATGATGCGAATGTTGTTTCTCTTCATGTTGTCACAAAGCTCCCTTAGAGTTTCCTCACATTTTTTAAGTCTCTTTTCCTTTCTCTTCTCTGCTTCTGTGCCTTTGTTTATTGTGTCCTCTAACTCGCTTATTCGATCCTCAGCGTCATCCATCCTGCTTTTAATTCCTTCCATTGTGGTCTTCAGTTCTGATACTGTATTTGTCATTTCTGTCTGATTCTTTTTTATTATTTCAATTTCATTTTTTATACTTGTTATCTCTTTATTTAGGTGTTCATAATGACTATCCATTGTTGCTCTAATTTCTTTGAACATCCTAACTATCATTATTCTAAATTCTGCTTCCGGTAATTTGGTTATATCTGGTTCATTCAGGTCCTTCTCTGGGGATTTCTCTTGATTCATTTGGTTTGCATTCCTCTGCCTGCCCATTTTTTTCTGTGTATAAGCAAGTTGTGGCCACTGGAGTCCATTAGGTGTTGCCTTTGTGTTCTCTAGGTGTGGTCTATCTGCAGGCCCCCCACCCCCTCTGCCGGTGCCTAGGGTGGTTGGGTATGAGCGTTGCCAGCGCGGGCCCACTGTGGCTTTTGCTGTGATTTCTGCCTCTCCTCCGTGGGAGGGGCTGTCACTGAAGCCACATGATCAGCACCAAGGGTAGAGGTGAGCACCTTTCCTCAGCTGCGGACCCAGCCTATTTCCGGACTTCCGCCCAGAACCAGCAGTCGGTGCCTGCTCGCTACAGTTCCGCGGGTTAGGCGGGGCTTTTGATGTGCTCTCAGCTGTAAGCCTTTGCCCGTCCGGAGCTTTAGCCCCACCCTCGAGGCCAGGGCCCTTTGCGCAGGGTCGGAAACCAAGGTTTATTGGGGCGGGCGTGTTTGCTGGCTTCCGCCGAGCTGCGTACTTCCGCTCGTCCCGGACTCTACCCCGCCCCCGCGTTCGGAGCTTGCTCGTGCACGTATGAATGCTATTCGCGTTTTCTCCGGCCGGATGGGGATAATAGCGTGGGCTCAGCTGCGAGCCTCCACCCGTCTCGGGGTCCACCCCGTTCTCGTGCTCGGAGCCCGCTCGCGCACGTATACTGGCCAACCGCGGTTTCTCCGGCTGGGGGCGAGGGGACTGGTAGTGTCAGCTCAGCCGCGAGCCCCTGCCCGTCCCTGGTCCTAGCCCGGTCCCCACGGTCAGGGTCGGCTTGCGCAGGGCCTGCCTGTTCCTGGCCTCCCGCTTTGTCCCCGTAAGTGGGATTAAAGGCAGGCCCGCAGCTTCCGGACCGCTCTCGCGCTTCCCCTCCTACCCTCTGGGCTAGACCGATCTCCCACCGGCTTGGCCTCTGCCCACGCCGACAGAACCGCCTTTCAGCGTCCTGCCGCCCCAAAACCTTAAGCAGCCCTCAGCAGAGTAGGAAGGGACCTAATACTCCACACTGTAGGCCTGGGAGCTCCCTCACTTGTTTCACATCTCAAATCTGTCCAAACGCCTCTTCTAGGCTCTGGGACTGCAGGCTGGGGCTTGGTTCCTGGGACCCAGGTCCCTCCCTCTCTGCCAAACTTTCCTCCCGCCACACAAGTCTCTCCGGGCTGCTGTTTGCTCCGGGGAGCTGGGCAGCCCTTTTCGCGTTTTCGCTATTCCTACCAGTCTCAATGTGGCTTCTTCTGTGTTCCTTGGTTGAAGAGTCCACTTAGTTTTGTTCAAAGTTGGTTTATCCAGGTGATGGTTCTTAAAATTGCGTTGTAATCCACTTTGGTTCTGGGAGTTGGAAGTTGGTACGTCCGCCTACTCCGTCGCCATCTTGCTCCTCTCCACAACATTACATCTTTATTTATTCTCATTGATCATGATATCTTTAGCACTTTGGTAATTCTAGAAGTGTGTTTGTCAAATAAATTTTAAAATATGATGTATGTGTTTGCTCACTTATAGTTTACATTAGGTTTGGGGAACAGACTGCAAGCAGACAGGATCATTATAGTCTAAGGCTTAGTTTTAAGACTAAGCTTTTGCCCACACCCTTGACTGATTGCATGATAGGGGGTGGTGCACTCTTATGAGGAATCCCGTTATGCCTCAGATAAGTGACTTTGTATCAGAGACTTCCTTGTTTGTATATTGGCTTAAAGGTTTTTATTTCTACACTATAAAATGGGGCAGACCAGAAGCTTGCTCTCTCTCTGTTCCTTCCTGAGATTAGCATTAGAAAGGAGAGCAGAGAAAGGCCATATGGATAAAAGAAGCAGCCAAGATGGTGGAGTGCTGAAGGAAAAGCCAGTTTGTGCAGAGTTTGAGCAGAAGGAAAAAGATGGGGAACAGAGGTGAATAAGTCTGGTGACCTAGAAACTTTTGATTCTAGGAAACTCAGATCAGTCAGTGAATTTGGGAGCCTTGAATGGAAAGGGAAGTGTTTTCCCACTGTGTGTATTTCTTGACCGCCAGGTGCAAGCTAGGATTAAAGCTAATGGCCTCCCAGTTCTTGGCTCCATTGTTTCATTGCTGTCTGTCTGAATTCAATGCAAACCTGCATGGGTCAGGCAGCTGTGATTGTGGCTGTGGCTACTGGCTTTACATAGCACTCACTACTCCCTTGCAAAGCACAAAGTAACAATTTTTGGATACTGTTCCATAAATTGATGGAATATTTAACACAGACATTTGTTTTCTGTGCCATGAGGAAATCTTTGTAGAACTCCAGACAGGGATTAATCAGAATAAAGTTAAAATCCTGCTCCCTTTCCTAATTCAATATTAGTGAAATGTATTCCATCTTGGAATTCTAAGGCTATTCTCAATGATTAGTACTTTACGGTTAAGAAATTGTAGAAAAGCTATTATCCTATGCAGAAAATGGCAATCTGATATGAAGATATACTGTGATACAGCTTTAAGAACTAGGAATGCTCTAAAACTGACTAAACAATTCATAGATTAGATTAATATTAGCATATTCCTAAAGATTTTTTTTTAATTCATCCCTCAATTTTTTATTTGTTTATATTTTTATGACAGGGACATAGAGAGACACAGAGAGGGACAGATAGGGACAGACAGACAGGAAGGGAGATAGATAAGACACATCAATTCTTCTTTGCAGCTCCTTAGTTATTCATCAATTGCTTTCTCATATGTGCCTTGACTTGGGGGCTACATCAGAGCAAGTGACCCCTTGCTCAAGCCAGCGACCTTGGGCTCAAGCTGGTTAGCTTTGCTCAAACCATATGAGCCCGCACTCAAGTTGGTAATCTTGGGGTTTTGAACCAGGGCCCTCTGCATCCCAGTCTGACACTTTATTCAATGCGCCACCACCTGGTCAGGGTGTTGGTCACATAAAATATATTATGCTCACTTTGTTAAAGATGGCGCTGCCCAGGTGGAAGCCCATTGCCCAGGTGATATTAGTTGCCCTTATGGTTGAAATGGGCATAATTATATTATTGTGTGGGGGAGATAGGCTATAAGCAGGCAGGGTCGTTATAGCCGAAGGCTTAGTTTTAAGACTAAGCTTTTCTCCACACCTTTGACTGATTGTATAATGTAGGGTGGTGCAGTCTCATGAGGAAACCTCCCATTTTGCCTCAGATAAGTGGCTTTGTATCAGAGACTTTCTTGTTTGTAGATTGGATTAAAGGTTTGGATTTCTACACTATAAAGTGGGGCAGGCCTGGAGCTTGCTCTATCTCAGTTCCTGAAGTTAGCATTAGAAAGGAGAGCAGATTAAGGCCACTTGGAGGAAAGGAGAAGCAGCCAGGTTGGTGGAGTGCTGAGGAAGAAGCCAGTTTGTGCAGAGTTGTGTAGAGAGAAGAAGATGGAAAACAGAGGTGAATAAATCTGGTGAGCTAGAAACCTCTGATTCTAGGACAACTCAGATAAATCAGTAGCTCTGTAAGCACTGAATGAGTGGGTTTTGGAGCCCAGTGTGTGTTTTTACTTGCCCTCTGGGTGCAAGCTAGGATTAAAGTTGATGGCCCACCAGTTCTTGACTCTGTTGTTTCATTACTGACTGTCCGAATCTAATGGAAACCTGCATGACCCAGGTGGCTGTGATGGTGGCCTTGGCCACTGGCTTTACATTTGGTGTAGTCTGTGACAGAATTTGATACAGATTGGTATGGAGCCACCACCACCTTTGAGAGGTGGAGTAGAGGACTGGCTGCTGTTATGATTCCCATGGCTGTCCTTTTGGGGGCTGTAGGCTGGCTGACTTTTACATCCATGCGTGAGAAAACTGAGAGCTCTGTTGAAGAGGCTACCCAGGACCTGCAAAACGAGTAGTGGAAGGAGCTGGAGGAAACATGGACGAAACAGATGCTGACCCTGGAGCTGAAGGAAGTACTGGAAGAGGAGGCCGACCAGGTTTGTGAGATTTTTCTGGAAATGGAGAAACTGCCAGAGAAGGAATCACAGGTTCATGAGTTGCAGATTGCTCTGGACATTGTGGAGAGCCAGCAGCGGTGGGAGACTGAGGCTGAGGTCGAGGCTGAGGCCAAGCCTGGAGCTGCAAGGCCTGCTGAGCAGAAGGCATTGGTGGCCCAAGGCTCAAGCCCAGCAGCGGAAGCTGGAATTTCCAGCTCCTATCCTGAAGATGAGAAGAATTGGGCTGAGTTGTGGCAGCTGCAGCAGGAGGATGAACGGACGTCTCAGAAGCCAGGCTTGCATCACTATCACCGAGTGGCCGCTGGAATGGCAGGGTGTGCCTGCTAAGCTGCTGGTGGGTTCACTGACATTTTGTGACATAGCGGTGGATGCCATCATGCTCTCCAGAGCAGAGATGGAAACGCTGACTGCCATTGCCACGTGCTCCTCTTTGAGACAGTGTAAAACCTGCCGTGATGGCAGAAATGAGGTGGGTGGCTGAGGCCCCATGTGCTTGGACTGATTCCTGGACTATGACAGGAATGAGCACTGGCTCCTCTGTTGGATGGACTTACGGATTTTGGACAATGAAAAATACCCTGATGAGGTGGGGGCGGCTTTTCTGGAGGCCCTTCCCTAGTCCCAGGAAGCCTTTCAAATGGCAAAATAGAAGGCGGAGGACATTTTGCTTTGTCAAAGTGCTCAGAGACTGGTGAAATGTATCTTTGTAATTGTTAAAATTGTATAATTTGTCATGTTGTTGTAATTTGTGTAATGTGCCTAATTTCCTTACATAGCAATGCTGGTGATGTAGATTGTGGGTAGTAGAGTGAGCATATCGTGGATTGTTGGGCAAATAAAATATATTATGCTCTCTTTATTAAAGATGGCACTGCCTACGTAGAAGCCCATTGCCCAGGAGATATTAGTTGCCCTTATGCTTGGGATGGGCATAAGTATATTATTGTGTGTGTGTCGGGGGGCAGGCTGTAAGTAGGCAGGGTTGTTATAGCCGAAGGCTTAGTTTTAAGACTAAGCTTTTCCCCACACCCTTGACTAATTGCATGATGTAGGGTGATGCACTCTCATGAGGAATTCTCCCATTATGCCTCAGATAAGTGGCTTTGTATCAGAGAGTTTCTTATTTGAAGATTGGCTTAACGGTTTGGATTTCTATACTATAAAGTGGGGCAGAACAGGAGCTTGTTCTCTCTCAGTTCCTGAGATTAGCATTAGAGAGGAGAGCAGAGAAAGGCCACGTGGAGGAGGCCAGGAGAAGCAGCCAAGATGGTGGAGCATTAAAGAAGAAGCCAGTTTATGCAGAGTTTATGTAGAGAGAAGGAAGGAGATGGGGAACAAAGGTGAATAAGTCTGGTGAGCTAGAAACCTTTGATGCTAGGAAACTCGGATAAGTCAGTAGCTTTGTGAGCAATGAATGAGTAGGTTTTTGAGCCCAGTGTGTGTTTTTTACTTGCCCGCTGGGTGCAAGCTAGGATTAAAGATGATGGCCCACCAATTCTTAGCTCTGTTGTTTCATTACCGACTGTCCGAATCTAATGCAAACCTGCATGGCCAGGCAGCTGTGATGGTGGCCATGGTTATTGGCTTTACACAGGCCATCCCCAAAGTTTTTGTATTGATTTATTTTTAAGATCCCAAGTTATGAATCTGGAGATAACCTCAAATATATTCCAAAATCCAGCTGATTCCCTGATGTAGTGTCCTAAGAACTTAGATCTTATTGTCAAATACACTGACTCCTTTATAAGACTTGTAGACCAAAATATGTTCTGCCCTTGGCACTGTGTACTTGGTCAATTCAATCAAATGCATCAAGTGAACAATTCTCAACAATAACCACCAAACAAAATAATTTTTGACTTTTAACCAAACAAAAATAACTTATCAAAAGTTTTTCTGATTGATTTAGTTGTTTTACTTTTACTGGTTAAAACTAAATATTGAATTTAAAAAATAATATATTCAGGGCATCATGAGGTTATTTGGGCAAAAGGGAATACTTATTCAAAGAGATTAGCAATAATGAAAAAAAACTAGGATTTGAAAGAATGCCGTGAGCTTGAAAATCATTTCTATTTTCTTTCCAAATGGAATTGGAGTTCTTGATTATAATGTAATTGTAATTAATATTGTACAGTTGTAATAATATAATTATTATTAATTATATTTTTCACATGTAATTAAACCTTATTGCTTGAAACAAAGTCAACCACTGGATTAGAATTATCTACATTTCTAAAAGAAACAATTAGTACCACAGGTTTTATATACATAGTACAAATAACCAGATATGGTATTTCTTATAACTATTTAATTCATATACTTAGAACAATAGTAAACACAAGTAATATATGCACATTTTATTCTAGAGGACAGTTTTTAACGATTTGTCTTTAATACATTTCTAATTTAGTTGGTGATTAAAAAAAAAACATTCATTTAGATTGGTTTCTATATTTATATGTGACATCTAGAATGACACATATTTAACTTTGCAGAATCATATATATCATAATATATCACAAACAGCATTATTAACATTTCAAATAGGGGTTAGTTCTATACTCATGAGTTCACATTTAATAATAGATTAAATATAATTGCAAGTACATCCTCATAATAGTGCTATAGAGTTGTCAATTAAATGTTATTAATGGGATGTTCAATTTTGTACGAGTTCAGAGACATTGTCAAATTTCAAACACCAAGGTTTTCTCTAATGTTACACATATGATTTATTCTACCTTTTTAAAACCTCAGCTTATGCTGTGGTAAGTGGGCTAAAACAGTGTTGTTCCTCAAAAAGAAGTAGGAAATTTAAAGACTGTCTTTCAGATAAATTCAGTGTAAACTATATTAACTTCTAATTGGTGATAAGAGAATGCTTCATTTCCATTTATATAAACTCTGTTGTAACTTATTTGACTACAAAATGGAAAATAAGACAAATTAAGGAATAGGCAGACTTTTTTAAGTGAATGATTACCTATTAAGTCTTGTAATGATTACCTATTTGGGTGTTAATTTTGAAGGAAGGTATTACTTTGGGGAAGAGCAAATAAGGCTCTAACCTGAGTATGAAGAGTCAAAAAAACTTTTAACTTCCAACTTTTAAAAAATTCAATGTCCCATTAGGAACTATAAACAAAAGTATTTTCCTAATAAACAAATGTAACTTGCTGGTAACTTCACTCTTGGCATAATGTTGTATTCAGAGAAACAGTACTATAACCAAAAACTTAAAAAAATTAAAAACTTCGCTCAGTCTCTCCAAATGGCAAAGGAAAAAATAAATGCATGAAATTGTGACAATCTAAAAAATTCTCCTTCTAACTATCCTTATTAATTTACTTAAAAGCATGGCAGCTGCTTTCTGACTTCTCTATCTCAAAATTCTGACTAGATCATCACCCAGCTCACTTCTTCCACTTCAGAATAATTCCTCCACAGAAATTCAGCACAACAAGACAAATAAAAGTACAACAGAGAATTCACCATTTAAAAGAATCCTTCCACTTTAGAACCTTTTCTTGAGGGTAAGGAGGGAGTTAATTATAGATAATGCATAAATAAGTAAATATAGGTAGACATTTCCTCTTGGTTGATAAATCTGCTATACCTCCACAATCAACACTCCTGATACTCATTGCCCTTTCAATTGTTTCTTATATTTATATTTTCTACCACCTCTCTCTCCACTGAACCTGCATAAGTGAGCTTGCTCACCACCCTTTTACCTTTTCAGCCAAATCTGATCTAGAATGCAAACATGTTCCACCATCTCTTCTTATTAAAATTTGCAGGATATATTCATTATGCTAACACCCTACAGCCAACGATTGCCCAGTAAAAGTGACATTGTCAGAAACCACCAAATATTTGGGTACTTACCAATTGCCAAGTGTTTTTCTAATCTTACTGGAGCTGCTAAATTTGCACGTCCTTTACTGGAAGCACAAAAGAACAAAATCTGAACGCTGACAGAGAACGGGGAGCAAATCAAACTCTAGCGGAGTCCATCTCTGCAGTTGGGAAGCAGTTGTTTTGAGGGAAAAGAAGGAACTCATTTATTGCTATTTACCAGGACTTTGTCTATGGGAATTTCAACCTATAAGGCAAAAATAACCCTGCCTCAGTTTTGGTCTGGGTTTATCTTTCATTGCCATGATAGTGTCTGACTTTCCTCAGGTCGAAGAATCTTCACTAAGAACAAAGATTCAGGAATACATTCTGACTGCGTGGTAGTCAGTGATTTTTCAAATAAATAACTCCTTCAGAAATATGATCCATGGGAAAGGGAGTTTTTAATTCAGAATGCTAGCAGTAGCTAAAGCAGTGGTTCTTAACCTTTTTTGAGGTACTGAACCCACCAGTCTCATATGCGCATTCGCCGAATCTTTCTTTAGTGATAAATAAAATATGATTTTTTTTTCTCCAAATTCAAGACATAGGTATATGTTTTTTTACTGGTGCACAAAATGAGCCGTGCATGAACATCACCTTGCTCAAAGAACAAAACCAATAAAGTGCATGAACTCACAACAAATTACGGTATTACTTTATTCTGGCCTCCGCGGCAGAGGCTTCTCCGAACCCCTGAGACCAACTCATCGAACCCCTAGGGTTCGATAGAACCCAGGTTAAGAACCACTGAGCTAGAGTATAGCGTTTCCATAGCGTGACCAGAAGAGAACCAGATGATAGATTCATGCACATACGATTGAGAACCTTCTGGGAGAAGAGAGCCCCAAGTCTTCTAGGATGCCTGACATGGTCCCAGAGGGAGGGAGATATTTTTATACAATGAACAATAAACAAACCTGCCCTTTGTTCCAGAAGGAGATGCATTTGTCTTCCAAGGTTGTTCATTTTACAAACATTCATGAAAAAAAAATGTCTGAAAAAGAGACAATCAGTACCTATATTCATAGGACATACCAAAAGACAAGAGACATGAAGGATAGTCTCTTGTTATTTTCTTCATTGATGAAAATATTGCCCCCCACATTTTTCATACGTAATAATTTCTTTTTTTATTAATTTTAATGGGGTGACACCAATAAATCAGGGTACATATGTACAACGAAAACATCTCCAGGTTATCTTATCATTCAATTATGTTGCATACCCATCACCCAAAGTCAAATTGTCCTCTGTCACCTTCTATCTGGTAATAATTTCTTTACACTGTTTTCTTTTCCCAGCCCTTATTTTTTGAAGTATGGAGACATACTTTTTTAAATCCAGAAACAAATTATTGTATATAATACTCTAAAAATAAAATATTAGACTTAAAAAGTGCATATGTGTATATATATAATATATAAACACACATATACATATAGTATGTACACAATATTATTTGCTTACTAAGCACATACAATGAACAATAAACATAATTATATCATATCTTTTACATGGTATAAAAATAATTTTTTCAGTATGGATGTGTCTCATTTGTCACGTCATGTAAAAATATTACATAACTAAGAAAATGAAATTGAGACTCATAGAGAAACATTGAAAGTGTTATTTATATAGTGAAAATATTTTCTGATGATTATGGTGGACAAAAAGAAGAAATAAGAGCAAATCTCATTTTTATGTTGTTGCATTTTCAAATCAAGAAGTTACTCAATAAAAGACAGCTGTAGCTCAAGTTAATTTTGAAAATGATATAGAAACATGCTTATATAGTATGTATCTCCTGCAGTATAGTTACAATGTTATGCTCCATTGTGGGATGATTACAGAAGGTAAAAAAGAAGGAAAATAACGGATGTAACGGCATGTACAGGCCAAGAATGCTGCTGTTAAAAGTTAAAGCAAAAAACAAATCCTCTTTAAAAGAGCTTCTTTCTCAGTTATCATTCTGACATAGTGAGTTAAAGGCAATGCAACCATATTTAGTGAGCTGAGCAGCAGAGACTAAGATTTGATTTTGAAACGCTGAGTCCTGGTAGTTACTTTCCTCCCTAAATCATATTAATCTACCTAATTACCCATTTAATTAAAAGAATCATAATGTGCAAGAATGACAGTTTTAAGTAATTAAATAAATAAACTTCTATTGTTAAATGTTATGAATTAAATAAAATAAAAGAGACATTCAATTAAGTGAAAATTTTAATAAAAAATAACAAGTTTGCTGAGTGTCTTTTTGTAAATAAAACACTTTTGGCTGCTTTTTAAAAATCTGCTATACTTGCTATATATAAATAAAATCAGTAACTTATATATGTTTTGGTCAAAACTATTTTGGGTACATATCACTACAATCATAAAAAAGTTCACAGATATGTAGGAATTTTTCTGGTTGGATGGTTCTACCCTCAAAGAAGGCACAGAGAATTACTTTAAGTATTTAACAGAGTAAACATGCTCACATTCCAAAATGTAATAACAAATAGTTATTGAATGTTTATTATGCTTTTTCTTTATAGATGACTACAATAAATCAGGATAATACTGTTATAGCTCTCTCTCCATCAATTCTAGACATAAGTTAATGTGTCTAGCTGAAAGAAAGAAAGAAAGAAAGAAAGAAAGAAAGAAAGAAAGAAAGAAAGAAAGAAAGAAAGAAACCAAAGAAAAATACCAAAGAAAAATACAGGTCCACAGAAGGGGAATAAAAAATACTGGCCTGAATAACTTAACTCATAGAAGTATCTGAAAACCTATAGTCTTATTTGATTCAACCACATTGTAAACCACATTTTAAACATCCTGATAAATTACTTAAATGCACATCAATTTTATTTTTACTATTGAAACAAATATTTTCTGTTATTGGTTGGTTGGTCTAGTTTATATATAGTATAACTTTAAAAACTACTTCATTAAGATATAGTTTAAATAGAATAGTAAAATGGTCTTATTTTAAAGTACAATCTCATGAATTCTGTCAAATTTACACACTCATACACTTCACTACAACCAAAGTATAGAACATTTCCATCACCCAAGAAAGCTTCTTCACTCCTTTTGGCAGTCAATCACTTTTCCTGAACCCCCTTGCCTCAGAAAACCACTGATCCATACTCAGTCACTAGATTATTTTGTTCATTCTAAGATTTCATATAAGTGAAATCACATTGTATGCATTCTTTTATATCTGGCTTCTTTTGCTCAGCATATTTCTTAAATTCTTTTGAACTGTTGGATTAACCAGTGGTTAATCTTTAGTTTTTAAATCACTGAAAAATATTCTATTGTATGAATTGTATAAATATACTAAAATTAACTCATCTATCTATCCACCTTTTGATGTGTTTGTTTGTTTTTAGTATGAGGTAATTTGCATTTATGTACAATAATATTTGTGTACATATCTTTTGTGAATTTATTTTAGTTCTTTAGGGTAAATATCTAGGAATGGAATTGTTGATATATGTGGTATACATATATTTAACTTTATAAGAAAGTGTCAGAGACTTTCCAGAATAGTTGCTTTATTTGATAGTGGTATAAGCTATGTATGAGAGTTCTAATGCTCTTTATCTTTTCAGTACTTAAGGTCATCAGTTCATTTTAATTTATGAATGAGTAAGGGTATCTTAATGTGCTTTAATTTGAATTTTTCAGATGACTTATGTCAGTGAATATTTCATTTCAGATATGTATTTCTTTGTTTTTTGAGTTGTTCTATTTTTTATATCTTCCATTCCTCTGATCTTAATATGCATATTTTCACTTAAATTCTTGAATATATTTATAGTGGCTGATTTAAAGTCCTAGTCTACTAATACCTTCCTTCCTTCCTTTCTTCCTTCTCTCTCTCTCTCTTTTCTTTCTTCATTCCTCCTTCCCTCTTTCTTTCCTTCTTTTTTTCTTTCTTTCTTTCTTTTTCTTTCTCTCTCTCTCCTTTCTCTCTCTCTCTCTCTCTCTCTCTCTCTCTCTCTTTCTTTCTTTCTTTTTTACTTCTTTGATAGAGGCAGGGAGAGAGAGATAGGAACACATCAAGTTGTTCCTCTATGTACCCTGACCAGGGATTGCCAGCAACCTCTGCATTTCCAGATAATATTTTAACCAACTATATGACCAGACTTTAAATATTTTTAATTGATTTTTTTTTTAGAGAGAGAGAGCGACAGAGAGAACAAGAGTGAGAGCAGGGAGGAAGACTAGTAGCATTCATTTGTTGTTCCACCCAGTCATGCATTTATTGGTTGCTTCCCATGTGTGCCGTGACCAGGAATGAAGCATCCTTGTCATTTCTGGACAATACTCTTAACCGACTGAGCAAATCACTCAGGACCATAGTCTACTAATTTCATCATCAATGTCAATTCAAGGTCTTTTAAAATATGGTTTTTCCTTTTATTCCCATCATCTTTTCTTGCTTCTTCATATGTCTAGTAATTTTTTATTAGATGCTAGACATTATAAATATTATATTACTGAGCTTTTGGGGGAAAGGGTTTGTTTTAAAGTATATTTGGTATTATTTTAAAAAATAAGTTCTCTTTTTATTCAGTTTGATCTTTTTTAGGTTTATTTCTAAGTTTTCTTATGGAAGGTACTGTGTAGTTATAAGTTGTATGCTAGTTTATATAGCCTTACTAACTAGAAATTGCCCATTTGGGTTATTTACCAAAATCTTGATTGTTTATTAAGGTCCCTCTACTTTGGCTGATTAAAACTTAAGTATATCCCAGCCTGTCTAAGCTTTTGGAACTGTTCAGTTTATAATTCTCAATGTTATTTTCCTAAAGGTCTTTTGCTTAGCCTCAAGGCATCTCACAATAACATATGCATCTTAGAATTCAGAAAGAGAGAGAGAGAGAAAGAGAAAAAGAAGACTTCTAGGAAGCTTTATTCAACCATTTATTTGCATAGATTCCTCCTCCCTGATATTTTATCCTACAAATTCCAGCTAATTCAGCTTTGTTGAACTCCAATTTTTGTCTCTTAAACTTTACAAGGCTGCCATAATTCGAGTTCTCCCTCCCAGATAATGCCTTTATACAGAAAGTCAGAGAAATTGTAGAATGCAGCTCAATTTTTTTGTTTAAGTGATCACAGCCTGAGCTATCAGTGGTCTAATGTCTGAGAATAATTATTTTATATATTTGTTGATTTTCTAGTTTTTAGAATAGGAAGTCACATCTGATTCATTTAGTTCCTGAGGGCCAAAAAATTTTAACATTTTGACCAAATTTTAAGTACAATAAACCTAAGTTATACAAAATATTAACTGATAGTTATATTTTACAATAGTCTCATTTAGTGATGCCTGTATAACTACAGTTGAAAGGGACTACTGCAAATGGTAGATGAGGTGAATTTATTAGCTATTCTATATCATAAACATTAGTGCTGTCTTCTGCATGGAGATAACATTATCCCCAGTAAATACAATTCACTGATTTTAAAAATAATCTCTTGAGACTTCCAAATCATCAACCAATCACAAAATAAGGGTATAATATTCCACTAAAATTTAAATATATGATTTTATTCAAGACCTCTATTAATGGGTGATTTATAATATAACAACTCCATTTCTTTATATAATGATAAATTTTATTAAGAAAAGAATAAAAAATAAGAGTGAAGAGAAATAGAAAGAGAAAACCTCATAGCTCCTGAATAGGATTATAGAAATAATAAACATATGATTAATATGGAACAAAGAAAAGAGACAAATTGTAAAGAACAAAAGCAAAAATTAGGAAACACTATAACTAAAATATTCGTAAGTGAATTTCTTAACTACAGAATTCTATCCATTCCATTTGTGAGACATCCACATGGTGTGACTTGATACTCCGTACAAAAAGAGGTAAGAGAAGTCAGGAGGTTTTTAGGCAGGAAGGCAGGTCAGACTTAGCAAGAAAAATCATGACTAAAGCATAAAAATGAGAAAGTGCAAGGAAGGTTCCAGGAATGACAATAAAACCAGTTTGGCTACAAGTAGGGGATACTATATAAAATACAACTAGAAAATATAAGATAAATTGCGGGCAGTTTATGTAGGTTTTGAAATGTCAGGCTGAGGACTTGCTGCTCTTTCTGGTTAAAAATGAGGAGCCACTGAAGGTTTCTGAGTAGGGGAGTGAACTGACCTTTGGGTCAATTACTCTGGCTGCAATGTATAAAGTAGATTGGAAGAAGGAGAGAATAAAAGTAAAGAGACACCCTAGGAAGCTATTGAATTAGATCAGGTGACAAGTAATGAGAACCTGAACTATGGGAGTAGCAGTAGGACTAGAAAGAAAAGGATGAATTCAAGATATCTTTCATGGGTCAAATCTATGGGCTTAGTGACTAATGAGATCTGAGAAAACTGTTGAAAAGAGATTTTGAGATTTTTAAGCTTCAGTTACTGAGGAAGTGATAAAGTAGGGAAATAGAGAAGCAGGTTTAAGTGGTTGTACTTGTTGGTAATGATGTATTTTGAAGTGATGAGATGGATTTTGATATGTTACCTTTATAAGTAGTAGAAGATAGCAGATTTCAGAAAAATAAATAGATTAAATTTTAGAGTTAGAAGGACTGTACTTAGACCACATAGTTGGCTCTTAGTTAACTAAGCCAATCCTAATGAATTCCAAAGGACACTTTTCACTCATTCATTCAACAAATATTTATTGAACAAGTACTATATACCAGACACTGGTTTAAGTACTGAGAGATATCATAGTTTTCATCAGAAATGATGTCTTTCTTATGGAAAATGTGGTCTAATGGGAAAGAGACAATTAACAGAGCATTTATAATAAACAACATAAGTATTATCTGAAAGGGCCAATTGATAGGCAACAAGATAGCAGGAATCTTTTTAAGTGTAGAACACTCAAGGGATGTTTCTTAAATGACTATCTGATTTAGCTGATGAAAGACTGAGTAAGAATTAGCCAGGAGAATGGGAGGGATTCCAGGCAGAGGTGAACTCAGTTGCAAAAATCTAAAAGTCATACATTTTCAGTCTTGTAAGTAATTGAAAGGTATTTATTATGGCTGAATCATAGATTATAAATGAAAAAACATAGAGAATTATGTATGGAGAGGTTCACAAAAGGTCTTGTCCACCATTTTATAGAACTTTGTCTTAAGAACAGTTGAAATCCACTGAAGGGTTTTAACAGAGCAACAGCATGAATGTATTTGCATGTTTTGAAAATTCATTAACTATCTACTCAGAGCAAAAATATTTACTGTGCCCTCAGGAGTTTACATATAAACAAATAACAGTGAAATAAAATAAGGCCTACAAATAGTTTAAAATGCTATTTACACAAGCTTATACTCACTAGCTATGCATAAAATTCCTAGGAACAGAAATTCCTAGATAAAAAGAGTGATTAATATTGTCTGTAAGAAAACAAGTGTTGAAGAGGGCCTAAGAAAAGACATTTTGAGCAGGGCCTAAAAAGCTAAAGAGGCCCTTCAAATAATTTTAAGTAAGCACCTATGTAAAATTTTATTTTCAACTTTCAAGGTCTCTCATTTGTGTCCAAGTACTGCTTCTTTTGTCACCATTTTTAAATCATATTACTCATTGTTATTTGTTTTTAATGTTGAGGTAAATTTGGCTGAAGTATGAGCATTAATATGGGAAGTAAACTCAATTTCCTGCCTCAGCAGTCTCCTAGAAATTTGGCTAACACCCATGCCTTCCCAGATCTTTTGCAATTAAGCTATACATGTAAATGAATTCAGTGGACTAACTCTTGGAAATTCTACTTCCAAACTTAGCTTGGTTAAGGTCCAATGAGAACTTTTGCATCTTTCTCTCTTTACTCATTGGTATGCTAAATGCAGATGATCCAGCAAAAGACTGTATAGCAGCCCCAGGGAATGATGGAGGAACAAGACAAAGTAGCTTGCTGACTGAATCACAGCTTGCAAGATAGCTGCCATTGAAAATCACCTAGCCAATTCTCAGACTATGAGGTTAGAGCATGTAAAGCCAGTAGCCATGATCACCATCATCGCCACCTGGCCCATGCAGGTTCACATTTGATTTGAACAGGTGGTAATAAATCAATGGAGCCAAGAACTGGTGGGCCATTACCTTTAATCCTAGCTCACACCTGGCAGACGAGAAAATACACACAGTGGAAAAACACCTCCCTTTCCATTCAGGGCTCCCAAAGCCATTGACTCATTTGAGTATTCCTAGAATCAAAGGCCCCTATAGGCTTATTCACCTCTGTTCCCCATCTCCTTCTCTCTGTACAAACTGGCTTCTCCTTCAGCACTCTGCCATCTTGGCTGCCTCTCCTCTGCAATGTTGATGGCAAGATCTGAGTGAGAGTGCCCCAGTCTGCCTTATTGTATAGTGTAGAAATTAAAGCCTTTAAGCCAATATACAAATAAGGAAGTCTCTGATACAAAGCCACTTATCTGAGGCATAAACAGGATTCCTCATAGGAGTGCACCATCCCACATCATGCAACAGTCAAGGGTGTGGAGAAAAGGTTAGTTTTGAGAAGAACTTAGTATTAAAAGGGTGGGAAAGGCTTAGTCTTAAAACTAAGCTTTAGGCTATAAGGACCTTGCCAGCTTACAGCCTGTCTCTCAAACCCATTGCCAACTATAAGTGAGCAAACATAAACATTATATTTGCAAACTTATTTGACCTACAGAGAGAAATTAGCTTTCATTTTCCAGGTTCAAGTTCCTGGAAATTGGGAGTTGTTTGGTTGTTGAAAATTGTGTTCAAGTCACAATTTTCAACACAGCTAATGTTAATTACCTTGACTTACACAGTTATATATTACTTTCTTCAGTGCTTTTAAGAATTTGTGTGCTCCTTCAGGCTTACAGTCTCCAGTTTAATACTTAACTGCTAGAACTCTCTGATATTATCTCCCCTTCTAAGAATATAATATCTACCCTTTGCATAGTAACTGAGTATAGTTATCATTGCTGATTTTTAGGGACTATGACTACATTTTATAGGACTCAGACAAATTTTTAATGTCATGTGTTAATTAGTTTCACTAATATAATATTTATTGAATAGACATTAAGTGATGCATAGTTTCTGCTTTCATATGCCAGACATTAGGTTATATGATGGGTACTATTTTGCCCTGGTTGTTTCTTAAAAGATAATACTATCAATGAATTATAATAAAAATAGCTCTTACAGTGAAATAGTCTTATCTTGATATAAAAAACACAAAACTATTTTTATAACAATAAAAATTACCTGGTGCAAAGCACTTATTAAAGAGATATGGGCTGTGCAATATAACCTGGTTACAGACAGATGTAAGATCAAAATTAGTATTAACTATCATAGATCTTCTTCAAATAATTAGATTGCTAACAAAACCAAAATTTTAACTACAAGATAAATTTATTTTTTCTATACAAAGGTTCTCAGAAAAATATGACATATTGTATCTCGCAATAAGAACACCTAAAAGCCTACCCAGGTCTTCATCATTGTCCCATTCAGCATCGTGTATGGTTAACTCATGCTGATCTGAGTTGTAAACCCTGTTTGATGACTACTGACTCTTTGACAGACCTTGGGCAATTTACATAACCTCTCTCAGCCTCATGAAATAATAGTACCTTATGCTTCTGCCCTTGCTCCCCTGCAGTTCTTTTCTCAACACAGCAGTCAGACTGATCCCATTAAAACATTTAAGTCAGATCATTTTATGACTTTACTCAAAACTTGCCAATGGCTTTTCATCTCATTAGGAACAAAAGTCAGTCTTTATAATGGTTTACAAGGCTTGTGTGATTGGATAACTGTCTGACCTCATTTTCTATTTCTCTCCTTGTTCGCTCTGTTCCAGCCCACTAGCCTTCTTGCTAATTTTCAAAACTGCCTAGCGAAAGTACAGGGTTTAAAAACATGCCTGGTTTCTGTCTCCTCCACATCATTATTATCTCTGATTTACCAAATCCTAGGTGAGAGTTTCTAATCTTCAGAATAAACTTATAATAATGATAATAGTTAAAATTTTATTGTGTTTTGGCCTGACCTGTGGTGGTGCAGTGGATAAAGCGTCGACCTGGGAACACTAAGGTCGCCAGTTCAAAACCCTGCACTGGTCTAGTCAGGGCGCATATGGGAGTTGATGCTTCCAGCTCCTCCCCCCTTTCTCTCTTTCTCTCTCTCACTCTGTGTCTCCTATCTAAAATGAATAAAATAAAATAAATATTAAAAAAAATTTATTGTGTTTTTCATGTGCCAACTGGATGCCATTCAATATTCTTAGAAACCCAAAGAGATAGTGCAAAGCCAGTATTTGTGGTCTTTATCACAGCCACCTGGCCCAGTGTAGGTTGACATTTGATTCGGACAGTCAGTAATGAAACAACGAAGCCAAGAACTGGTGAGCGATCAGCTTTAATTCTAGCTTGCACCTGGCGGGCAAGTAAAAACACACACTGGGCTCCAAAACCCACTCACTCAATGCTCACAAAGCTACTGACTTATCCGAGTTTCCTAGCATCAAGGGTTTCTAGATCACCAGACTTATTCACCTCTGTTTCCCATCTCCTTCTCCAGCAGAAACTCTGCACAAACTGGCTTCTTCCTCAGCACTCTGCCATCTTGGTTGCTTCTCCTCTCCCCCATGTGGCCTTAATCTGCTCTCCTCTCTAATGCTAATCTCAGGAACTGAGAGAGAGCAAGCTCCCACTCTGCCCCACTTTATAGTGTAGAAATCCAAACCTTTAATCCAATCTACAAACAAGGAAGTCTCTGATACTAAGTCACCCATCTGGGGCATAATGGGAGGATTCCTCATGAGAGTGCACCACCCCACATCATCCAATCAGTCAAGGGTGCCGGGAAAAGCTTACTCTTAAAACTTGCAAGTGGGCAGTACCATTTTTAACAAAGTGAGCATAATATATTTTATCTGCCCAACAGGTAGCACTATGTATTGGTTTTACAGTGCATTCCGAAATTATGCTGAGTGGGTTCTAACACTCCTCCCACCACTTACTGACTATTACTTGGGGCAAGTTACTTAACCCCTCTGTATCTCAGCTTCTTCATCTATAAAATAGGAATTTCTACGTAATACGGACATTATGAATTAATACTTGTGAAGTGCATAGACGGTAGGGCATATAGCACAAAAATTTGCTAAATATTTTAATAAAAGTAAAGTCATACTTTTTGTGTATTTTATCTGTTAAATTAAACTAATAATCTAGAATTTATCTCATAGGACTTTTTGGAAATTAAATGAGGAAGCATATATCAACTATAAAACAGTATATGGTACATGGTAAGTTCTCAATAAATTTTTAGCATCATAGGGACATGGAGGCTTACACAGATTAACTAAACTGTACAATATTACACAAGTTGTAAGGAGCTAAGTGGAGTCTACGCCCAAGACTATCTCATTAAAGTCATAAGCATAGTTTTAGTTTGTGAGTCCCCATCATTGAAGTGAAGTATAAGTTTCCACTTTTTTTTACACATCATGAAAGCTGTATTTGTTGTATAAATTTTTAAAATCTATTTACATCATTACCATTATCTCTTCCCAATTTGTTGATACAGCCCCATTTCCAATCTAGAATCTAGTTAAAGTAGAAGAAAGGAGGGCCTAAGCTTACTGGAAGTTTGTAGAGATCCTCTGGATGAAATGCTTTTCTCTCCTTTAGGATGACTTCATTTTCAATAGCCAAATTGTATCATATAACATGTAAGTTCTTGCTGGGATGAAGAAGGGTGGAGTTCATAAGACAATTTTACAGACAACCTCTGGGATTCTGCTGGACACATGTAGACATAACTGACATAGTCATACTGACTTCAGAACTGCAGAGACATCCTGCTTCTCCTTTTTGTTTGTTTCTTTTGAATTTTTTATGTTAATTCATGATAGAAATTAGAGAAATTGTTAGAGTACTTTAATATCAGTAACATAAGCTAGATTATTTCCAAATCATGAATTCTCTTTTTCTCATCCCCATGTTCAACCACTAAATCCAATAGTAAACTGCATCCAGAAAGAAACAATTATTGTAGAACAACTTTAGGCAATCAAAGGCAGCCATGTATATGTCTCAGAATGCTTTCACGGGGGAACATCAGCATGAAGTTTGTGCAGTAGGAATAACATAAGGGTTCACATAACAGTTGAGAAATTTATTCACTTTTTGGCAATGATAAAACATCCTTGTAGCACATTTGAAAGTATTTGTAAATTTCAGTTACAGTTTCATTGACAACAGACACACAACCCCGGTAACCAGATATCAATCAATAGTCTATTTTTCAACTCTTTCACAAAATATGTAATCAGTCACAAAATGTACTTGGTTCCATATGTATGCATTCTTCATTTTTTCCTTCTGCCTCTTACAGCACTCTACTGGAAAAAAACTGGACACATTTTAAATATACAATTTAAGCATCATTTGAATGACATGAATGCAATGGTGTTTCCATTTTTTTTTAAAGTCTCATAAAAAGAAAAAGTACTATTTTATTCTGATAAAAATAAGACTAACTTAAGGAATAAATATTTAAAGAAAACATACTTTACTAGTAATATTATGCAATAAACAATAATGTTAATTCTGGAGGAGCCATTAAGTGTTTGTCAGAAATGAAAAATGAAAGTCTTCAATTCAACTTTAAATTGAAACTAATTGTTGGTCTTTGGTAAGTAGAAACTCTGAAGACACAATGATTAATCATTAGAAAAGAAGGTGAAAACAGAGGTAGTTCTCATGTTGTTTTTTTAATATAAAAAATAAGCATGTATTTGGGAAAGTAGAACATAAAGCTATATGGGAAGCAGTCACTGATACTGAGAAGCTCAGCAAATCTAAACCACAAATTCACAAGTTATGACTCTGCAGTTAGGTAAGTGCTGTGACAAGCAAGCTTGGGGAGATAGACCAGTAGAAACACTGTTCACGGGGCCAATCCCAAGTATTTCCAATTACATTGAAGTGAACACCATTCAGTTCAGATTTTCATATACAATAAATTTAAAGTTGGTATACTGTGAAATATTTGCTGAGTGGCTTCAGACATAGTATGGTCACTGAGGTTGAACCTGTATTAGTTTGGTGAACATAACTTGTATGTCCTTGGTGGCTCGCTGAGAACCTACCTCAGGCAACTTGAGTATTGCCAGAGGTTCTTTCAGTGACAAAACTTAACAGGCAGCCTATAAGAGAAGGCAGGAGTAAGAGGTTCTCAGGGTGCCTTGGGCCTTATGCTGACCAACCCCAGGCCTGATGCTGGTAAAACCCTGTCTAGGTGCACAACTTGGTCCTTCCAGTGCATACCCAGGCTCAGCAGAGGAAGCCAAACACTGTAGATCTCTTGTAGCTCCAAACAAGTTTCCAGGGCCGGTCACAGGTAATGTCTCATACTGTCCTGCACCTGAGTCCCTCCTAAGAGGCTCCAGAACCAATACACTGAGATGTTAGCTTTGCAGAACATCAAAAAACAATAAGCTTTGCAAGACACATCTCCAAAGGGAGATCTCAGCAGCCACTAACCCCTGCTGAGGCTAATTTTATTTTGTGTGGTAAACACCTGAACAACAGTACATACAAAGTGAGGCAGTCTGGAGATCAACCTGATGCATGAATAGGCCAATAACAATGAATACTGAATCACAACGGGAGGGCCCACTTAAATCATACAAGGGACATCCCAGGAGCACTTTGTTTAGATGATCAAATAGACAGCACCACTGGATCCCATGGAATACCTACTATATATAGAAGGCCATGCCTGCAAAGACTGGAACTATAGCAGACATACTTAAACAAATAGAAACAAACATAACGATGCAGCAAAAATGGAGAAACAAAGAAACATACACCAAATGAAAGAACAGGATAAAGCCTCCAAAAAAGAGAAATAAAATGGCTGCAACCAATTTATCAAATATAGAATTCAAAGAAATACTTATAAGGATGCTCAAGAAACTTAGTGAGAACTTAAAAAGCATGAAAAAGGACATAGAAGCCATAAAAAAAGAAGAGAGGAAGAACACACTATCTGAAATAAAGCATACATTAGAAAGAATAAACAATATCATGGATAAAGCAAAGGATTAAATTAGAGATTTGGAAGACACGGTAGCAGAAACCATCAAACCAGACCACCAAAAAATAAATAAATAAATAAATAAATAAGGATAACTTAAGAGATCTTTGTGACAATATGAAGTGTAATAACACACACATCATTAGGGGTACCAGAAGAAGAAAAGAGAGCAAGGAGTTGAGAACCTATTTAAAGAAATAATGACTGAAAACTTTTTTTAACTTGGTTAAAGAAAAAGAGTTTCAAACAAAATGAACTTAAAGAGGCCCACACCAAGACACACTGTAATTAAAATTGAAAAAGTTAAAGACAATTAGAGTATCTTAAGAGTCACAAGAGAAATACAATTATTTGCAAGGGAGCTCCTATAAGATTGTCAGCTAATTTTTAAGTGAAAGGAAGGGAAATATACAGATTTCCATATGTGCCCCAAGCGGAACTCACCTGGCAACCCCTGTCCAGGGCCAATGCTCAAATCAACTGAGCTATCCTCAGCACCCATGGTCTTTGCCCAAACCAATTGAGCCACTAGCTCTAGGAGAGGAAGAGAGAGAGAGAGAAGGGAGAGGGGAAGAGAAACAGATGGTCTCTTCTCATATGTGCCCTGACTAGGGATCAAACCTGGAACATCCACATGCTGGACTGATGCTCTATTCACTGAGCCAATCAGCCAGTGCCAACTGTCAGTTAATTTCTCAACAGAAACATTTCAAGGCAGAAGGGATTAGCATGAAATATTCAGAGTGATGAGAACCTATAATCAAGATTATTTTACCTAGCAAGGCTAGCATTTAAAGTTGAAGAAATAATTAAAAGCTGCCTAGACAAGTAAAAGCTAAAGGAGTTTATTACCACCAAACCATAATTACAAGAAATGTTAAAGAAGAAGAAGAAGAAAATAGAGGAACATAGTTAAAAGAATACTATGGCAATAAATACATACCAATCAATAATCACTTTAAATGTAAATGGATTAAATTCTGAATGGATGAGAAAATAGACCCATATATATGTTGTTTGAAAAAGACACACCTTAGAAAGAAAAAAAAACACAGACTATAAGTATAGGGATAGAATGTAGACTATGTTGGTTCCAGGGACTCATCAGCATTGTCTCTTCTGTCTTCTGGTAGAGACTCAAAGAAAAGTCCTGCAAGGAAAAGGAGTGGCCCCTGAACCTGCTTTTTGGCATCAGGTTGCCAGGGACTAAGGTATTGAGAAGGCTCTTGGTTGCTTGTTTCAACCCAGGCTTAAAAAACTTCTTACAAATTTTGCATGAACTTTTTACCTCCCATGTAGAAATTCATGCTTATAGCACTGTGGACCCTGAGAAGAAAAAACTGATATAAACTCCAATAAGAAATTTATCAACTGAGATGGACCCCCCATGTCTAAACAAGGGACAAAATTTTATAAGCTAATTTTCTAAAGCCCATTCTCGTGCATTTCTTTGTGCTTGCACAAAGGTTACTCACACAGTTTCTTGGTGTTTGCATTTAAGAACCCTATATCCCTGTGTTTGCAGCAGGGGATTATAGTCACATCACCATTCACATTCAGGGTTTTTTAATTAAATTTCCCCAATCTAAGTTATAGAGGATCCAAGATTAGATAGGTGATTCCCTACAAGGAACAAGACAGAAATACCTGCTTTTACCACTCTTATTAAAGATAGTACTAAATGTCCTGGACACAGGAATCAGACAAGGAAACAGAAATAAAAGACATCCAAACTGGAAAGAAAGAAGGAAAACTGTCAATATTTGCAGATGACATAATACAGAACCCTAAAGATTCCAGCAATAAATAAATAAATAAATACATAAATATAGTAAACTAGAATAGATAAATGAATTCAGTAAAGTAGCAGGATATAAAATAAATATCCAGAAGTCACTTACAGTTTTACACCAATAATGATCTTTCAGAAAGAGAAACTGAGAAAACAAATCCATTTGCAGTTGCACCAAAAAATAAATTGCTTAAGAATAAATTTCACCAAGGAAGTAAAAGACCCATACTCAAGAAATTACAACATTGAAGAAAATAATTGAGGAAGACACAAATAAGAAATAAATGAACCATATACTGTGTTTATGTATGGGAAGAATTAACATGATTAAATCAATAAACAAAGGTTAGCAAGGATGTGGAGAAAAGGGAACCCTTGTGCACTGTTGGTGAGAATGCAGACTGGTGCAGCTACTGTGGAAAGCAGTATGGACTTAACTAAAAAAATTTAAAATGCAGCTGCCTTTTAACACAGTAATTTCACTTCTGTGAATATATCCGAAGAAATCTGAAGCATTGATTTGAAAGAAAATATGCACACCTATATTTATTGCAGCATTATTATTAAAATAGCCAATATTTGAAATCAGCCCAAGTGCCCATCATTAGATGAATGAATGAAAATGCTGTGGTACATTTACATAATGGAATACTACTCAGCCATATAAAATAAGGAAATCTTACCTTTTCTAACAACATGACTGGACCTGGAGAACATTATGCTAAGTTAATAAGCCAGTCAGAGAAAGACAGTTACCATATGATTTTACTTATATGTGGAATCTAAAAGCCAAAATAAAGTAAGATACAAAATAGAAAGACTCAAAATGCAGAGAATTAACTAACAGTTTTCAGAGTGGAGAGGGTTTTGGGGGTATGGATGAAAAATATGAGGATATTAAACAAAAACAAAACAAACAAAAAATCCCTTATAAACTTAGACAACAGTATGGTGATTACCAGAGGGTGGGGGACAAGAATTTAGGGGAGGTTGAAAAGAGTAAAGGGAAGGTAAATGGTGACAGAAGAAGACTTGGATGGAGGTGGTGAACACACAATACATATACAAATGATCTATTATGGTATTGTATATCTGAAAACAGGTTAATTTTATTAACCAATGTCACCTCAATAAGTTTAATTAAAAAATAAAATTTAAAATAAAATAAAATGAACTACTTATTTATTTAATTAACTAAATCTGTATCCCGCAATGTCCTTTGAAGGTTCATAAAAGTAAAGAAAAGCACACAGAAAATAAAATTTCTGAAAAGTAGAAATTATTTTGCAAATTTAAAGTCAAGGAAAATGGCCTGAGCAGGCGGTGGTGCAACGAATAGAGAGTCGGACTGAGATGTGGAAGACCCAGGTTTGAAACCCCAATGTCATCTGCTTGACAGCGGGCTCATCTGGTTTGAGCAAGGCTCACCAACTTGAGCAAGGGGTCACCCAGTGTGCTGTAGTCCCCCGTAAAGGCACATGTGAGAAAGCAATCAATAAACAATTAAGGTGCCAAAATAAAAAATTGATGCTTCTCAGCTCTCTCCCTTCCTGTCTGTCCGTCCCTATTTTTCCCTCTCTCTGTCTCTCTCTGTCTCTGTCACACACACAAAAACAGGGGGCAAATGGAATGTTAAACCTATTTTGTATGATAATTCTTTATTAGAGCAATGAATGTTTTCCCTATACTCAGTAATTTACAGCAACTAATGTTATCTCCAAATTAGCCAAACTATATTATATTTTATGTATGTAGTAACTTATTTTTACCAGTATAATACATAATAGAAATTAAATTTCCTCCTACCTTCTTTGTTAACTAAGGTGTTAAACTAATTTTAAGAGGTTGCCCTTTCAGGTGCCTACTGGGACCATTCATATGACACAAATAGTTAACCAGGTTGACTATGGGCTCTGTATTTTTTGGAGACCACATATACCAGGGGTCCCCAAACGTTTTACACAGGGGGCCAGTCCACTGTCCCTCAGACCATTGGAGGGCTGGACTATAAAAAAAGCTATGAACAAATCCCTATGCACACTGCACATATCTTATTTTAAAGTAAAAAAACACAACGGGAACAAATACAATATTTAAAATAAAGAACAAGTAAATTTAAATCAACAAACTGACCAGTATTTCAATGGGAACTATAGGTGTGGATGCATCCTGTGCTCCTCTCACTGACCACCAGTGAAAGAGGTGCCCCTTCCGGAAGTGCGGTGGGGGCCGGATAAATGACCTCAGGGGGCCGCATGTAGCCCGTGGGTCATAGTTTGGGGACCCCTGACATATACTATCAATGGGGGTGAGCTGATTTGGCTAATCTATTTTTACTTTGCAAATATTTGGGCACTTGACAAAACATATTAATTTTCTTTTGTTAAAAACTGTTGATTTTTTAAATTTGAATATTCAAATTTTAAATGTTGTCAACTAATAAAAACACTTTATAAAATACTATATAAGATTTAACAACTTCTTGGAGCATATTTTGTTTAGACTTACTCATGAGGCATACACTAGTTCTATAAGACCACACAATAGGCACTTAATCTATTCTGAGGATTCTTGGTAGATGTATCCATTAGGATAGGTGTAGTAACAAATGATACCAAACGTCACAGATTTACCTAAAGAGAGGTTTATTTTTCCCTTGTGCTATGTATCCATAGTAGTTAAAGAGGGAGATTATGCTTGTAAATTAGACACTCAGGCAAATGAAACAGCCCTATCTAAAAAATGAGGTAGAGGGTAAGGAGACTTGAAAAACCCCATAATGGCTCTGCAAATAATACAAATCACTTTTGCTTGGCCAAAGCTAGAAACATATCGTGCAATTTATATTTTGGCTTTGTGAACTCCAGTCAAGTGAGCAGAATAGGTAAACTCTGAGATCTCTTCCTTGCACAATCAGATCAAAATTACAACTAAACTTTAGAACAGCCATCACTGAGAACCACCTGGAGACTAGAGAAACAGAATTCCTATACCTAAGGATATGCAGAACAAGTCACATTGAGAGTTGTAGAAGGGGCAAAGACGTAGACTGGGAAGATACCATACCCACAGTGTGGTGGTTAAAATACAGGAGGGATATCTCAGCCATGGAGGTCCAACCTGAGGAACCAGGGGTCTCAATCCCAAACTAGGATCCCCAGTCTGGAGCATCAGTGGTTTTAAGAAAAGTTTCTATTACATCTAGCTGTGAAAAACAGTAGGGATTGTTTTCCAGGGGGACAAAGACCTATAGAGACATTCCTGTTAATGGAATGGCAAACAAACTAACTCAGTCTAAGCGCCAGACAGAGCAAGAGAAACACCAGGTGCATGCATGGAAGAACTAAATTGACTAACTTCAGGGAGGGAGCTGGAGGAGTAAGGGTCAGGGCAAATCTCTCTGGGACACAAGTACTGGCAAGTGCCATTATTCTTTTGATGAATCCTCCTCCTACCCATCAGGCCTGGTGCAGGATGGTGCCATATCTGTGCTCTCTATTAACCTCACTAACATTGGTCACTCATTTTTGTTGATTCCCTGAGACCCTGCCTACCTGTTGGTCAAATAAGTTTTTAAATATGACATATATGTTTGCTTGCTTTGGGTGTGGGAGACAGGCTGCAAACTGTCAAAGTTATTATAGCCTAAGGCTTAGTTTTATTATCACTATTATTATTACCAGTGTTCTTTGGAGATGCTAGCCCTCAGAATCATTCTGACCCTATCAGATTCCTGATTCCTTAGGGTACAAAGGGTACATTCACTTATGGACCCTTCAACAAGTTTTTTCTTTGCTTTGCTTTTTTTTTTTTCAGGGACAGAGAGAGTCAGAGAGAGGGATAGAGGGACAGACAGACAGGAACAGAGAAAGATGAGAAGCATCAATCATCAGTTTTTTGTTGTGACACCTTAGTTGTTCATTGATTGCTTTCTCATATGTGCCTTGACGGTGGGCCTTCAGCAGACTGAGTAACCCCTTGCTCAAGCCAGCGACCTTGAGCCCAAGTTGGTGAGCTTTTGCTCAAGCCAGATGGGCCCGCACTCAAGGTGGCGACCTTGGGGTCTCGAACCTGGGTCCTCTGCGTCCCAGTCCGACGCTCTATCCACTGCGCCACTGCTTGGTCAAGCCTAAGGCTTAGTTTTAAAACTAAGCTTTTGCCCACACTCTTGACTGTTATATGTTGTGGGGTTGTGAAGTCTAATGAGGAAGCCCATCATGCCTCAAATAAGTGAACTTTGTATTAGAGACTTTCTTGTTTGTATATTAGATTAAAGGTTTTGATTTCTATACTATAAAATGGGGCAGACTGGGAGCTTGCTCTCTCTTGGTTTCTGAGATTAGCATTAGAGAGGAGAGAAGAAAGGCCACATGGAGGAGAGAAGCAGCCAAGTGCTGAAGGAGAAGCCAGTTTGTGCAGAGTTTGTGCAGAGAGAAGGAGATAGGGAACAGAGGTGAATAAGGCTGGTGAGGTAGAAACATTTGATTCTAGAAAACTTGAATAAGTCAGAGCCTTTTGGAGCCCTGAATAGAAAGGAAAGTGTTTTCCCACTGTGTGTATTTCTTGCCTGCTGGGTGCAAGCTAGGATTAAAGGTAATGACCCACCAGTTCTTGGCTCCATTGTTTTATTACTATTTGTCTGAATCAAATGCGAACTGCATGGGCCAGGTGGCTGTGATGGTGGCCAAGGCTACTGGCTTTACACCACCCAAAACAATTGTCTGGCCTAAGCTTCTTCCAGAGATTCCCCCACAGAAACAATCTACCTCAAGTGGTACTGCAGATGTACTTGGAGGACTGCAAAACCCCACTCTGGAGGACACTACCTTAGGTTTATGCTGCAGACTCTCCAAAAGGTCCACTTATCCCACATAAGCAGTAGACATCATTGTTGTGCAATATAGCATCGTTGTTGTACAAGTGGCCTCAAGCCCAACATAAGTAGCAATCAGTCTCAATTTGCATTATAACTCCCATCAGGTGGCCCCAAATCTTGCACAAGTTATAGCCAGTGTTGGCCTGTACCATAGCTCAAATTAAACCACAACAAGCTGGGCAGAAATGGCAGCTGACTCAAGCTCACATTGTAGGACTCACCAAAGGGTCTAAAACCCAACATAATTGGCATCTACCTCAGTTGACAGTATAGTCTCTCCCAAGTACCTTTAACTCCAGCATGAATGGCTACCAACTGCAGAACACTTTGTAGCTCCTACCAAGCAACCCCAATCCCTGTACAAGCAGTGGCTGAGCTTGGCCTGCACTGGAGTCTTTCCCAAGAGTCTCCAAGCTCAGTGCATCTGTGGCTAGCTTCAGGCCACACCAGAGTCCCACCCAACCATCTTCACAACTGACACGCCTTGACTGGCATTAACATTGAGCTAACATAAATCCTACTCCTTGGGTTTAGTTGCAGCCCAACAGCTTATCCACTAATATTGGTGCCAGGCAGCCAGCCTCAGGGTTAATCATGCCCATTGACATGCCAGCAGAAATTGTGACCCAACTGCAATAGAAGGGCATACACAACTCATATAAAGGACACCCTAGAACACCCAGCTCATATGACCAGGAATACTATGCCACCAAACCCTACAAAACACCTCCTACATAAGGCTCTTCTGTTAAGACCGGGAGATATGCAATTTTACCTATTTTTTTAAATTTTATTTATTTATTTATTAATTTTAGAGAGGTGAGAGAGAGAGAAAGGAGGGAGGAGCAGGAAGCATCAACTCCCATATGTGCCTTGACCAGACAAGCACAGGGTTTTGAACCGGTGACCTCAGCATTCCAGGTCGACGCTTTATCCACTGCGCCACCACAGGTCAGGCCGCAACTTTACCTAATTTATAAAAATATACACTGAAAGTCAGTCAAAATAAGAAGCCAGATAAACATGTCCCAAATGAAAGAATAGGAAAAAAAACTTCAGAAAAAAAGAACAAAAGAAAATAGAGTCAACAAATCTACCAACTACAGAGTTCAAAACACTGGTTATAAGGATGTTCAATGAACATGAAAAAAAAAAAATAAATGAACTTACTGAGAATTTTAACAAAGTGATAGAAAACATGAAAATTGAGATAGGAAACAAAACAAAAACAAATGGCAACTCAAAATAAAATAACTGAAATGAAGAAAACGCTACAGAGAATCAATAACAAGTTAGATAAAACAGAAAAGTGAATTAGAAATCTGGATGAAAACGTAACAAAAATACCCAATTAGAAAAGAATAAAAAAAGAATCAAAGAAAATGAGGATGGTTTAAAAAACCTCTGGGACAATATCAAGCATACCAACATTTACATCATAGAGGTCACAGAAGGAGAAAAAAGAGAAGAAACTATTGGAAAACCTATATGAGAACATTATGACTAAAAACTGTCTATAAGAGAGAAAAGGTTTGTGGATATGTAATCTTGAATAAACGAGTTTTGTTTTGTTTGTTTTTTATCCATTCCATAAACTACAAAATAACATAGGAGCTCAAAGATGAATCAAGAGATCTCACAGGGTGAATTTGAGGGATAATTGGTACTGTGCTTAATTTCCCAGTGCTATCCCTTGAAAATAACAAGAAGGAAATACTTCTTCACTTTGGAAACCCCAGAATGGACTAGATCAGTACCTCACATTCACTACTAAAATTTCTGGGTAAATTTCCTTGTACTAGAATTGGTTGAGACTAATAGTAAACTTAGGTCAGAATGCTTCCCTGCTGCTAGCTCAAAGGCTCACATTGACTTGAAAGGTCAGCTGAATCCTCTGGGAAAGTCCATAGATCCGAATGAGAGCCAGCAGACTCAAAGGAGAATGGCTGGGACAAGGAGAACCCAGGGAGTGACTTGTTTGACCTTCATGACTTTGGATATATTAGTGAATTCACAGTGGAAAGGTTCTGATAGCAAACACCTATGCTGAGAAATCTACCAACCCTGGTATGAGTTGGAATGGAAATGAGCCTCCCTTAAAAGATCAGTTGAGCCTAACCTGTGGTGGTACATTGAATAGTGTCAACCTGGAGTGCTGAGGTTGTTGATTTGAGGCCCTGAGCTTGCCTGGGCCTCAAATCAACCCTGAGCTTGCCTGCGAGAAGCAGTTGCTATGAATTGATGCTTCCCACTCTTCCACTTCATCCTTTTTTTTTTCTCTCTCACTCCTTTCTCTAAAAATCAATCAATCAATCAATCAATAAATAAATAAATAATCAATAAATAAAATCTTTTAAAAAGTCAGTTGACATGAAGAACAACACTTCAAGATATACCAAAATAGAATTGACATAGATCAAGCCCCCAAAATAGAGTCCTTTCCCACACATACTAATACCTTGTAGACTTTGGCTTGTCTGTCCCCAGTGGGCAGAAAGAAAAGCAAAGTCTGAAACATTGAAAATACTATCAACACACTGATGACTGCCTCATTCTTGACTCTATCATGGACTTTCTCTTCATTTCCTCATTCATGGACTTTCTCTTGATCTCCAGACTTGTGTATCCAAGAACTTCAAATTTGACATTTTCAAATAGGAATAGTTTTCAACTCTAATCAAAATTGACTGCATAATTTGTAGGGTTCAGTTAAAAAAAATAATTTAAAAAGTGCCATTAAGATATTAAAGCTTAACACCTTTTCCTTTCTTCTATGTTCCCTCTCAACTTGTCATGGCCTTATTTTTAATTTATTATCTATATTATGGTTCTTCAAACATGAGAAAATAATCATGGCCAAGTGTAGACCATTACGGGGCCAGAAGACATGGCAGCATCAAAACCTACAGGTAGTGCCTGAGTTGGGGATAAGATAGTCAAGCCAGGTACTTCCCTGGATGTGCGATGGCCTGGGGAAAACATGGGGAGTCCATGTCATGTCCACCATGATAGAAAACCTCTAAGATAAATGGTTGGGTGGGGAGAAAAAGCTAGGTAGGACCTGCTTATCTTAGCAGATACCCATCCTCTATAGAAGCAGAGCATCAGGGGAGGTATAACCCTGTCTGAATTGAGGCTCTAGTCTTTCACTGGGCTTCACTTACAAAATCAAAGATAAAATTATTACAGTTTTAAGATGACCAACCTAGAGTATTAAACCCCAGTGTGAGGCCCTTCTGGACATGGTGAGCTATGCAACTACATTGACCTCAGTGAAACTAGCTCTGACTTCACTCCTAACCCTTCTACTCTTTCAGTCTAGCTTAAAGCAGTAAGTTACACCACAACTTTCCAGTTATTTAGTCTGTATACCCAATTGTCATTCTTCCTTTTTTTTTTTTTTTTTTTTACAGGGACAGAGAGAGAGTCAGAGAGAGGGATAGATAGGGACAGACAGACAGGAACGGAGAGAGGTGAGAAGCATCAATCATTAGTTTTTTGTTGCTCTTGTGACACCATAGTTGTTCATTGATTGCCCTCTCACATGTGCCTTGACCGCGGGCCTTCAGCAGACCGAGCAACCCCAGTGACTTTGGGTCCAAGCTGGCAAGCTTTCCCTCAAACCAGATAGGCCTGCACTCAAGCTGGCGACCTCAGGGTCTCGAACCTGAGTCGTCCGCATCCCAGTCTAATGCTCTATCCACTGTGCCACCACCAGGTCAGGCCCCATTGTCATTCTTAATTCCTGTACTAACAATCCATAACAACTATATTAAAAAATTATGCCTAAAATATGAATCCTTTCCCATCATCTTTTGGATTATTATCACAATACCTTTATAAAGTCAGTAGCCATGGCCACCATCACAGCCACCTGGCCCTTGCAGGTTTGCATTTGATTTGGACAGATGGTAATGAAACAATGAAACCAAGAACTGGTGGACCATTAGCTTTAATCCTAGTTCGCACTCAGCGGGCAAGAAATAAACAAGTGGGAAAACACTTCCCTTTCCATTCAGGGCTCCGAAAGTCACTGACTTATCCAAGTTTTCTGGAATCAAAAGGTTTCTAGCTCACCAGCCTTATTCACCTCTGTTCCTCATCTCCTCCTCTGCACAAATCCTGCACAAACTGGCTTCTCCTTCAACACTCCACCATCGTGGCTGCTTCTCCTCTTCTCCATGTGACCTTTCTCTGCTCTGTTCTGCTCTCTAATGATAATCTCAGGAACCAAGAGAGAACAAGCTCTGGTCTGCCCCATTTTATAGTGTAAAAATTCAAAACTTTAAACCAGTCTACAAATAACAAAGTCTCTGATACAAAGCCAATTATCTAAGGCATAAATGGGATTCCTTATATGAATGCACCACCCCTATCATGAAACAGTCAAAGGTGTGGGGAGAAGCTTAGTTTTAAAACTAAGCCTTAGGCTATAAGGATTTTTCAGTTTACAGCCTGTCCCCCATACCACATGCAAACTATAAGTGAGCAAACATATATATCTTAATTACAAACTTATTTGACCAAAAACCCTCTTAACTGTTTATTCTTTTTTATTCTTGCTGTTGGGCAAATAAGATATATTATGCTCACTTTGTTAAAGATGGTGCTGCCCACATGAAAGCTAGAAATCTTTGATACTAGGAAACTTGGATAAGTCAGTAACTTTGTGAGCACTGAATGAGTGGGGTTTGGAGCCCAGTGTGTATTTTTACTTGCCCACCTGATACAAGCTAGGATTAAAGATGATGGCCCACCAGCTTTTGGCTCTGTTGTTTCATTACTGACTGTCCGAATCAAATGTGAACCTGCACGGGTCAGGCGGCTGTCATGGCAGCCCGGGGCACTGGCCCCATGGCCACTGGCCTTACACCGTGGCTACTGGCTTTACAAAGACGCATCCAGTTTTTAAACCCAATTTTTTTGAGAAAAAGAATGCTTCTTATACACGGGGAAATATGGTATATGTTTCTCTTATCTTGTTACAAAACCTTAACCTGGACCAGTGAGTGAGATAAATTCAAGGTACCATTAGATCTCTCATTTTTTCAGTTGCCATCTTCTTCTCAGTAAATAAGTCTTTTCTGACTCCAAACTCTGATTTTGAACCAAACTTTGGTTCAGTAATATGCATTGGTGGATATTCTCACCCATGTGAGTGTTCCCTGTGTTTTTTTGTTGTTGTTCAAAAATTTTTATAGAGCTCAATCTCCAGCTCTGTCTTCCCTTCCTAAAAGTTAGTGGGAAAGGCAGAGAGTTCCAGCTGTCTAATCACTTGGTCTTTCTGGTGACTGACTAACCCTATCCTGAGGCTACCTAGGGGCCCCATCTTAAGTTGCCTTATTAGCATGAACTCAAGTGTGACTAAGGGCTGTTCGTGTTGAATGATGAAAAGATACTCCTATCACTCAGGAAATGTCAAGGGTTTTAAGAGCTCTGTGCTAGGAAATGGGGATAGAAACCAGATATAGTTTTGAAATATACTACATTTATCTAAAATTAAAAACTTTGTGTGTGTGTGTTGTGACAGAGAGAGAAACAGAGAGAGGGACAGACAGGAAGAGAGAGAGATAAGAAGCATCAATTCTTTGCTGCAGCTCCTTAATTGATTGGATCTCAAACATTTTGAAGTCAGGGCGCATTTAAAATCCTACAAATAATTGTAGGCACACTATATACAAATTTCTGAGAAATATGTTATAATAATTAAGTCAAATATTAAAAAAATATATAAAATCCAAGCGTGCTTTTATGGCAATTAAATGAAATAAATACAACAAAATTAAATTTATTCTGACATTAAAAAACATTTTTATGTTACTGTAAGGCCAGTAGCCACGGCCACCATCACAGCTGCCTTGCCCATGCAGGTTCGCTTTTGATTCGAACAGATGGTAATGAAACAATGAAGCCAAGAACTGGTGGTCGATTAGCTTTAATCCTAGTTTGCACCCGGCAGGCAAGAAATACACACAGTGGAAAAACACTTCCCTTTCCATTTAGGGCTCTCAAAGCCACTGACTTATCTGAGTTTCCTAGATTCAAAGGTTTTTACCTCACCAACCTTATTCACCTCTGTTCTCCATCTCCTCTCTGCATAAACTCTGCACAAACTGATTCTACTTCAGCACTCCGCCATCTTGTCTGTTTCTCCTCTCCTCCACGTGGCCTTTCTCTGCTTTCCTCCAGCATGGGCTCCTCTGCCCGATTTTATAGTGTAGAAATTAAAACCTTTAATCCAATATACAAACAAGGAAGTCTCTGATACAAAGTCACTTAGGGTGGGAAAGGCTTAAAACTAAGCCTTAGGCTATAAGGACCCTGCCTGCTTACAGCCTTTCCCCCACATCCAAAGCAAATTATAAGCGAGCAAACATATATATCATATTTACAAACTTATTTGACCAGCAGTTATATTTTTTGAGTTATGCTTTTTATAATTTATAAAAAAGAGGGGTTAGAAAATAAATAAATTACAAAAAAGTTATCCTTTTATATATATAGATACATTCTTAGTAAGATTTAGTAAATTCAGCAGGTCCTGGTGCAAATGTCTTAAGTTTTTTATTTTTGTTTATGAGAAACATGAGCCTGATGTGTCCTAGTGATCTCTTCAATGTTTAGGCATATATTTGAAAGGCAAACTCTCATTTCCTCGTCAATACATCAAAGAATTTCTCTCTTTTTAGTCTTTGTTGTGTTGAGTGCAGAAAACCTCCACTATACATATCATCTTAACTTTACACCAAACAAAGGATAGAAGAAACTTGCCTCCAGTCTTTCTGGGGAACATGGGAGGGGGGAGTGTAAACAATCCAGCACCACAGCTTAACAGCCTTTTAAACCTAATCAGGCAAGTGAGTTGGGGGGTTGGGCAGACTGTCAGCTTACAACCAATTCCCCACACCTCTCTCCCCCCTAAATCTAAACTCCAAAAACCATGTTGGTTCTTTGGTCCCCAACAGGCACATATTTTTCTGGAATACCATTGGGAGCACCTGAAAATCTTCTAGGACACACCAGTGTGCCCTGGCACACACTTTGAGAACCACTGCCATGGTTGTTCATTGATTGCTTTCTCATATATGCCTTGACTGGGGGGCTACAGAAGAGTGAGTGACCCTTTGCTCAAGCCAGCAACCTTTGGGCTCAACCCAGCGACCATTGGGTCATGTCGATGATCCCATGTTCAAGCTAATGACTCTGCATTCAAGCCGGTGACTTTTGGGTTTTAAACCTGGGTCCTCCATGTCCAAGTCCAATGCTCTATACACTACACCACTGCTTGGTCAGGCTAAAATTAAAAACCTTTATTATTCTCTTTTTCTGGAGGTTTATTTTTCCTCCTCATATTTAGCACAATGTTTTCATTAATAATTTATTTTTTATATATTTAGTTTCTGTATCCTTTGCAGATGGAGCAAATTTTTCACTGCCTTCAAGGTTCTTCTTGCTGGTCCAATAATTAAATAGGCATGAGATAGATTAGCAGGGGAAAATAGTCACATTTAATACATATATACGGGAACTCCACATAAATGAACCAGAGACTCCACAAGAAGGAGAGGTTCTAAGATAGAAAGGGGGATTGAGGTATATTAAACATTCTGAGCTGGGGATAACATACTGCATCTTGGGTGCCTCAAAAGGTCATTTCAGGATGATAAGAAGAAAAAATGTTTAGTAAATAAAAGTTTCCCCTGCTAAATAGGTGGGTTGAAAAGATTTTGATATGTTTATGAGTAAGGCCTCTAATTCAAATTCTCCTAGGCAGTTAACAGTGAAGGCAGAAGTTTCTCTGGAGCACTGAGTTGTATCTTAGGGTGACTCATTCTGAACCTTTATAATCCTAAGAAGAATACCAGCTTTAAGAAATCAGAAGTTTGGGTTGTTTTATCAATTATTTTATCTCCTGAATTTATAGAATAAAGGAAAATTTAACTGTTTATACCCATAAATGACTAGATTAAATTTCTCAATTAGAAATTAAATTCAGTTATATTTATATATTTACTTACTTTGTAGCAGGAAGCAACCTAACGAAGCTAAGACACTCAGATAACTCTATTAATGAAGGAAAGAGAATTTATTGAAGCCAGCGGAGCACGTGGGGCTTGTAGCTCCAAAACACGGGCTTCCAGAATTATATTTTTTCACAGGTTATATACCTTTACATATCTAAGCAATGGGTGTGTGATTTCTTTGTTTAAGGTTTCCCAGGACTCCAGGAGAGGGGAGGGAAAGTTTCAGCAGTGTCAGCAAGGGGCAAGGGATTTCCACATCACTGGTCCTAGTTACATACAGATCCTGCTATTCTTGCTTTGTATTGTAAGTGACTCTAAGCACTCCTTTAGAGAACTATGGAGTGCAGTTAATTTATCACTGGCTGACTCAATTACCCTTGTTGTCTCCTTTCCCTTGTATTCTTTTTGTTTCTTCCTTCTCAGGGAAGAGGGGGCCTGCCCCTCCTTTCTCAACTTGAATTGTTACTATTTAATTTATAGCCATTCTATCAACACCTCTATAAATTCAATAAATACAGCTTTAGAAACCTTGTATTAAACAACACTCTACATACATGTAAAATATTATATTCATTTCTTTCATTGCTTGTTTCCTGCTGTAACAAATTGCCACAGATTTAGTAATTTAACACACATTTGTGATTTTGTAATCTGGACATCAGCAGTCTAAAATGTATCTCAACAGGCTAAAATCAAAGTTTTGAAAGGACTGTGTGTATTTTTTGACGTTCTAGAGGAGAATCTGCCTCCTTGCTTTTTCAGCATCTAGAGCAGTGATAGGAAATCTTTTGAGCTTGATGTGTCAAAATTCGCCAAAAATTCAAGCATAACTTGGGTGGTGTGTCACTTCCAGAAAAATGGCAGCCTAACTGTAAGTAAGTCCCAGAACTAGACGCTCTGTGCCGGGGTTCTGTTGTTTTGGCCTACACACCTCAGGTAGAGAGTGTCTACACTACGGCAAATGTTTTATCCTTGGCTACTGCACCTGGCCATGCAGGAGCCAAGGATTAAACGTCCTTCTTGGCATGCGGCCCCATACTTCTCTGGTATGCAGCTGCATGCGGTTTCATGTCATCGAAAATGGCTACGTGTGTCAGTGCTGACACATGTGTCATAGGTTCGCCATCACGGATCTAGAGGCTGCCTGCCTGCCTTGGCTCACGACCTCCTTCCACCATGTTCAAAAGGGTAGGGTTTATCTTTCTCATGAGCACTGCCCTGGTCTATTCTGCTGCTTTCCTCTTCCATTTTTGAAGTGTCAGGTGATTAGATTAAGCCCACCGGGATAATACAGGATAATCTCCCATTTCCAGATTCTTAATTTTAACACATCTGGCAATTCCCTTTTACCTGATTAGGTAACACATTCACGACTTCTGGAAATTAAGACTTGGACATTGGGGGTTTTAGGGCCAGTGGCCAAGGCCACCATCACAGCCGCCTGGCCTGTGCAGGTTCTCATTAGATTTGGACAGTCGGTAATGAAACAATGGAGGCAAAAACTGGTGAGCCATCAGCTTTAATCTTAGCTTGCACCTGGTGGGCAAGTAAAAACACACACTGGACTCCAAAACCCACTCACTCAGTGCTCACAAAGCTACTGACTTACCTGAGTTTCTTAGAATCAAAGGCTTCTAGCTCACCAGACTTATTCACCTCTGTTCCCCATCTCCTTCCTTCTCTCTACATAAAATCTGCATAAACTGGCTTCTTCTTTAATGCTCCGCCATCTTGGCTGCTTCTCCTGGTCTCCACATGGCCTTAATCTGCTCTCTTCCCTACTCCTAGAATGCAATCAGTCTTCTCTGGGAACAACGTAATCTCTATTCCTTTTAAAACCTTTTGGCACGAAAACCCTCCCCCAACACGTATTAACATAATCACGCCCATTCCCAAGCAGGAGGGCAACTAATATCATCACCTGGGCGACGGGCTTCCATGTGGGCAGGGTCATCTTTAACAAAATGAGCATAATATATTTTATCTGCCCAACAAGGGTTCAGTATTTAACCTCCCAAAGGTAGTAATTAGTGTTAGTGTCTGATTATTTTTTGATTAATTTTAAAAGCTTTAGTAAAGTTATTAAATAGTCACATGACTACAACAGCAGCAAAATAAAACTCTCCAAGTGGGATCCTGTGCACAGGGGAGCATGTGCCCCAACCAAAGGGTCAGCAGCTTTCTAGCTCCAACCAAATGCTGCCACATAGAGACGTGAGCCCAGGGTAGGTCTTTCACTTTTTCAAAACAACCTGGAAATGCAATGTAAAGCCAATCTAGCTGCAGCCACCATCACAGCTGCCTGGCCCATGCAGATTCTCATTTGATTCAGAAAGATGGTAATTAAACAATGGAGCCAAGAACTGGTGGCCCATCATCTTTAATTCAAGCTTGCACTCAGCAGGCAAGAAATACACAAAGTGGGAAAACACTTCCCTTTCCATTCAGGGCTCCCAAAGCCACTAAGTTATCCAAGTTTCCTAGAATCAAAGGTTTTCTACTTCACCAGCCTTATTCACCTCTGTTCCCCATCTCCTTTTCTCTGCACAAACTCTTCACAAACTGGTTTCTTCTTAAGCACTCCACCATCTTGATTGCTTCTCCTATCTTCCACATGGCCTTTCTCTGCTCTCCTCCTGCATGGGCTCCTCTGCCCCATTTTATAGTGTAGAAATCCAAACCTTTAATTTAATATACAAAAATGAAAGTCTCTGATACAAAGTCACTTAAGGTGGGAAAAGCTTAGTCTTAAAACTAAACCTTAGGCTATAACAACCCTGTCTGGTTACAGCCTGTCCCCCACACTCAATGCAAACTATAAGCGAGCAAACATATATATCATATTTACAAACTTATTAGATCAACATGCAAATATATATGCAGAATCTCTAAATTTTTGAAATGTTGTCCATAAATTGCATGATGTTTTCAAAACAATGCAAGCTGAAAAAAACATGCCTAAAACTGCCTCAGATCCCTCAGCTCCTAGGTGCAGCCTCACTTCTATAGTAGCAGCAGGAATCCTCTTTTGTTAGTTCCTCCAACAAGCTTACTATATGCACATACCCCATGCCTACCAGTGAGTAAGTTCCAGGTACAGGGCTCTGTAAGGTCAGTGGCCATGGCCAGGCAGGTTCCCATTGCATCCGGGCAGACAGTAAAGGAACTGTGGAGTCAGAGGATAATAGGTCATTCTGTATATTAGAGTCTCATAAGGGTGGATGAGCAAACAGGCAGGTGTAAAGCCAGTAGTCGCGGCCACCATCACAGCCGCCTGGCCCATACAGGTTTTCATAAGATTCGAATAGTCGGTAATGAAACACCGGAGACAAGAACTGGTGAGCCATCAGCTTTAATTCTAGCTTGCACCTGGCGGGAAAGCAAAAACACACACTGGGCTCCAAAACTCACTCATTCAGTGCTCACTAAGCTACTGACTTATCCAAGTTTCCTAGAATCAAAGGTTTCTAGCTCACCAGACTTATTCACCTCTGTTCCCCATTTCCTCCAGCACAAACTCTTAACTAACTGGCTTCTCCCTCAGCATTCTGCCACCTTGGCTGCTTCTCCTGGCCTCCACGTGGCCTTAATCTGCTCTTCTCTCTAATATCTCAGGAACCAAGAGAGCAACCTCCTGATCTGTCCCACTTTATACTATAGAAATCCAAACCTTTAATTCAATCTACAAACAAGGAAGTCTCTGATAAAAAGTCATTTATCTGAGGCATAATGGAAGAATTCCTCATGAGAGTGCACCACCCTACACCATCCAATCAGTCAAGGGTGTGGGGAAAAGCTTACTCTTAAAACTAAGCCTTGGGCTATAATGACTCTGCCTGCTTACAGCCTGTCCCCCATACACAATAATATAGTTACACTCATCCCAAGCATAAGGGCAACCAATATCACTTGGGCAATGGACTTTCCCATGGGCAGCGCCATCTTTAACAAAGTGAGCATAATATATTTTATCTGCCCAACAATCCACCCCTATGCTCACTTTCCTACTCAAAATCTACACCACCAGCATTCCTGTACAAGGAAATTAGGTACATTACACAAATTACAAGTATATGACAAATCATACAATTTCAACAATTACAAAGGAACATGTCACCAGTCTCTGAGCACATTGCCAAAAGTGCAAAATGTCCTGGGCCTTTTTTCTAGCTGTTTGAAAAGCTTCCTGGGGCAGGGAGAGGGCCTCCATCAAAGCTGCCCCCGACGCCCATCAGGGTGTTTCACATTGTCAAAAACCCATAAGTCCATTCAACAAAGGAACCTGTGCCCATCCGGTCGTAGTCCAGGAAATCAGTCCACACACATGGGGTTTTAGCCTGCCCCTAATTCCTGCCAACATGGCAGGTCTCACACTGTCCTAAAGCGAAGCATGTGGCAATGGCAGTCAGCATTTTCATCTTTGCTTGGGGAGCATGATGGCAGTGTAGTGCAGATAAAATATAATATGCTCACTTTGTTAAAGATGGCGCTGACCACATGGAAGCCCATCACCCAGGTGATATTAGTTGCCCTTATGCTTGGGATGGGCGTAATTATATTATTGGGTGTGGGAGACAGGCTGTAAGCAGGCAGAGTTCTTATAGTCCAAGGCTTAGTTTTAAGAGTAAGCTTTTCCCCACACCCTTGACTGATTGGATGATGTGGGGTGGTGCACTCTCATAAGGAATCCTCCCATTATGCCTCAGATAAGTGACTTTGTATCAGAGACTTTATTGTTTGTAGATTGGATTTAAAGTTTGGATTCTACACTATAATGTGGGGCAGGCCAGGAGCTTGCTCTCTTGGTTCCTGAGGTTAGTATTACATAGGAGAGCATATTAAGGCCACGTGGAGGAGAGGAGAAATAGCCAAGATGGCGGAGTGCTGAGAAAGAAGCCAGTCTGAGCAGAGTTTGTGCAGAGAAAAGGAGATGGAAAACAGAGGTGAATAAGTCTGGTGAGCTAGAAGCCTTTGATGCTAGGAAACTCGGATAAGTCAATAGTTTTGTGAGCACTGAATGTGTGGGTTTTGGAGCCCAGTGTGTGTTTTTACTTGCCCGCTTGGTGCAAGCTAAAATTAAAGCTGATGGCTCTCCAGTTCTTGGCTTTGTTGTTTCATTACTGACTGTCCGAATCTAATGTGAACCTGCACTGGCCAGGTGGTTGTGATCCTGACCCTGGCTACTGGCCTTTCATTTGCTGCAGTCTGTGGCAGGATTTGATACAGATCGGTATGGACCCCCCACCACCTTTGAGTGGTGGAGTAGAGGACTGGCTTCTGTTATGGTTTTCCATAGCTGTCCTTTGGGTGACTGTAGGATGGCTGACTTTTACAGCCATGTGTGAGGAAACCAAGAACTCTGTGGAAAATCCTCCCTGGGACCTGCAGGGCAAGCAGCAGAAAGAGTTAGAGCAAACATGGGAAAAAGAGATGCCAACCCTGGAGCTGGAGCAAGCACTGGAGGAGGCTGACCAGGTTCGAGAGATTCCCTTGGAAATGGAGCAGCTGCTGGAGAAGGAATCAAAGGTTCATGAAATGCAGATTTCCTGGGAAATTGTGGATATTTCCGAGAGCCAGCTGTGGCAGGCAGGAGGTCGCAGCTGAGGCTGAGGCTGGGGCCAGGTGGCAAGGCCTCCTGCAGCGGTTACTCGGGGCTCAAGCCCGAAAGCAAGAGCTGGCAATTCCAGCTCCTATCAGGAAGATGAGGAGAATTGGGCTGGATTTGTGGTTCAAATACTTCACAAGGTAAACAGCAGCAGCTGAGGCAGCAGGATGAACAGACATCCTGGGAGCCAGGCATGTATCACCGAGTAGCCACTGGGATGGCAGGGAGTACCTGCTAAGGTGCTGGTAGGTCTGCAATTTTGGGAAATAGGGGTGGATGCCATCATGCTCCCTAGTGCAAAGATGGAAATGCTGACTGCCATTGCCAAATGCTTCTCTTTAGGACAGTGTGAGACCTGCCACGATGGCAGAAATGAGAGGGGAGGCTAATACCCCATGTGCATGGACTGATTTCCTGGACTATGACCGAGTGAGCACTGGCTCCTTTGTTGGATGGACTTATGGGTTTTGGACTATGTGAAACACCCTGATGGGGATCGGGGACAGCTTTGATGGAGGCCTTTCTCCTGCTTCGGGAATCCTTTCAAACGGCAAGAAAGAAGGACAAGGACATTTTGGGCTTTTGGCAAAGTGCTCAGAGACTGGGGAAATGTACCTTTGTAATTGTTGAAATAGTATGATTTGTCATGTATTTGTAATTTGTGTAATGTGCCTAATTTCCTTGTACAGGGATGCCGGTGGTATAGATTGTGGGTAGTTAAGTGAGCATAGGGGTGGATTGTTGGGAAGATAAAATATATTATGCTCATTTTGTTAAAGATGGCGCTGCCCACATGGAAGCCCATCACCCAGGTGATATTAGCTGCCCTTATCATTGGAATGAGCATAATTATATTATTGGGTTTGGGGGACAGGCTGTAAGCAGGCAGAGTCCTTATAACCCAAGGCTCAGTTTTAAGAGTAAGCTTTTCTCCACACCCTTAACTGATTGGTTGATGTGGGGTGGTGCACTCTAATGAGGAATCCTCCCATTATGCCTCAGATAAGTGACTTTGTATCAGACACTTTCTTGTTTGCTGATTGGATTAAAGGTTTGGAATCTACACTATAAAGTGGGGTAAACTAGGAGCTTGCTCTCTTGGTTCCTGAGGTTAGCATTAGGGAGGAGAGCAGATTAAGTCTGCATGGAGGAGAAGAATAGCAGCCAGGATGGTGGAGTGCTGAGGGAGAAGCCAGTTTGTGCAGAGTTTGTGTAGAGAGAACGAGATGGAGAACAGAGGTGAATAAGACTGGTGAGCTAGAAATCTTTTGATTCTAGGAAACTCGGATAAGTCAGTACCTTTGTGAGCAGTGAATGAGTGGGTTTTGGAGCCCAGCATGTGTTTTTGCTTGCCCGCCAGGTGCAAACTAGAATTAAAGCTGAAGGCTCACCAGTTTATGGCTCTGTTGTTTCATTACTGTCTGTTCGAATTGAATGCGAACCTGCATGGACCAGGCGGCTGTGATGATGGCCTTGGCCACTGGCTTTTCAGGCATATGCCCCTATGTCCCAAAATATTAGCAAACTCACCAGCATCTTAGCAGGCTCTACCCGCTATCCTAGCGACCACTCATGAATGCAGGCTTGGCTTCCTCTACATCAGTTTATCCTCCTGCCGCTGCTGCCGCTATTTACCTACTGGAGTCTGTGAATACAACTCCAGCCCAATTCTTCTCATCTTCTGGATAGGAGCTGGAAACACCAGATCCCACTGCTGGGCTTGAGCCCTGATCTGCCTATGTGGGCCCTGCCACCCCAGCCCCAGCCTCAGCCCCAGCCTCCTGCTGCAGCTGGCTCTCCACAACATTTAGGGCAATCTGCAACTCAGAAACCTTTTATTCCTTCTTTATTGGCTGCTCCATTTCCAGGCATATCTCACAAACCTGGTGGGCCTCCTCCTCCAGTGCTTCCTCTAGCGCCAGGGTTGGCATCTCCCACGTTTCCCCAGCTCCTTCCACTGCTCAGTTTGCAGTCCCAGGCAGCCTCTTCCATAGAGCTCTCAGTTTCCTCATACATGACTGTTAAAGTCAGCCAGCCTACAGTCCCCAAAAGGACAGCTATGGGGAACCATAACAGCCGCCAGTCTTCTACTCCACTGCTCAAAGGTGATAGTGGCTCCTTACCAATCTGTATCGAATCCTGCCACAGACTACACCAAATGTAAAGCCAGTGGCCAAGGCCATTATCACAGCTACCTGGCCCGTGCAGGCTCTTATTAGATTCGGACAGTCAGTAATTAAACAACGTAGCCAAAAATGGGTGAGCCATTAGCTTTAATTCTAGCTTGCACCCAGTGGGCAAGCAAAAACACACACTGGGCTCCAAAACCCACTCATTCATTGCTCACAAAGCTACTGACTTATCCAAGTTTCCTAGCATCAAAGGCTTCTAGCTCACCAGACTTATTCACCTCTGTTTCTCATCTCTTTCTCTCTGCACAAACTCTGCACAAACTGGTTTCTCCCCTGGCACTCCGCCATCTTGGCTGCTTCTCTTCTCCTCCACATAGCCTTAATCTGCTCTCCTCTCTAATACTAACCACAGGAACCAAGAGAGGAAGCTCCTGGTCTGCCCCACTTTATAGTGTAGAAATCCAAACCTTTAATCCAATCTACAAACAAGGAAATCTCTGATACAAAGTCTCTTATCTGAGGCATAATTGGAGGATTCCTCATGAGAGTGCACCACCCTACATCATCCAATCAGTCAAGGGTGTGGGGAAAAGCTTACTCTTAAAACTAAGCCTTGTGCTATAACGACCCTGCCTGCATACAGCCTGTTCCCCCCACAGAATAATATAATTACACCCATCCCAAGCATAAGGGTAACCAATATCACCTGGTCAATGGCTTCCCTGTGGGCAGCACCATCTTTAACAAAGTGAGCATAATATATTTTATCTGCCCTACACTGTATATAACTTTATAGTTCTGTCTAGGCTCAGGTTTATGTGGATATAGCTACAGAATTATGTAGCTTATTAATGAATGAAATTTTTAAAGGATGTACTAACAATGAAAAATGAATAACTGATTAAAGAAATTAATCTTAATCTAATTTTCCTTATACACTTTTGAAATGCCTAGATAGATGGAAAATACAGCGTATTGTCTTAGTGTTAGAACCAAAAGTAAAGTTGGAATAAGTGCTAGCGCAAGGAAAAGTAGTGAATGTGATGGGCAGACCAGCTGAACAAACAGGCTGAAAACTTGTTTAATGAAACTCACCTTACAGAATTTCACCCAATAAAACACATGGGCATGCAGGATTAATTTTTCCTGTGTCTATGTATCATCACAAAAGTCTCTTTTTAATAATATTCTGGGTGCACATTTGGTCCCATTTGCACACAATTTATGAACACTGACTTTCTTATTGGAATTTTACCTTTTGACAAAATGGGCAAGAATCCAAGTAAGCACAGTTTGAACTGTTCGTCTAACACACACAGACCTGAATCTTAATGCAAAACAGCTCAAATCACCAAGATGTAACTTACTCTGAAATTGTACACTTTTATTTTATTTGATTGTCCTCGGTATAATTCCATATCCGTTTAAAACTTATCTCCCAAATAAATACTTTTGAACACAATTCAAAGAAAATACAAGTTGTCTAACAGCAACTTAACAAAAATCTCTGACTTCATGTTAATCATAAAAAGCTAATAAAGTAGGAGGCAGAAAACTATAATTTTAAAACCTGTCGATTCCTCCTTTTATAAGATCATCTCCAGAAGCCTATATTCTTCCACTTTTTCTAGCTTAGACAGGATTTGACCAGACATGAAAGATACAGGGAAAAATGAACTACGAGCTCTGTGATATAGACATTTAAATTTATTTTTAAAATTCTTTCCTATAAATTAGAAGGCATTTGAGCTAAAATTAGACAAAAATCTTTTGTTATCATAGCCTGCAGAATTTACCTGTTGAGGCAGTAATTAGCACCAAGCTATAATGCCATTTGAGCATATAATGTGTGTCAGTATGATTTCTAATGCTATGATAGTTTTTTCCTGTGAGATCCAGCACCCAGTGTGGACTGTACAAATGCTAGTGCCATTTCCTACATCCAGGTTAGTTTGCATCTTATCACACACAGATGTTTCTGAACCTTCTGTCCTTTAAAGGTGTTGTTCTGGTCATTGTACTGGAGTTGTCTGTTTTATTAAGCCCACAAGAACTCAAAGACATTTTTATTTTGCCTTTAATAATGTTGCATACACTGCTCACAAAAATTAGGGGATCAGAGAAAGTGCAAGTACTCCATCCAGTACTTTCAACCTTTTATATAGCGCATTTTCACCAATGAAATAAAAGTTGGTTTTGCATCTCATTTGCATAATTGAACAACTTTTTTTGACTTGTCATCTGTTTTTCTGATGTTCTTGTTTAATAAAAAAAATCAAGTGCTTCTTTTTTATTGTTTCATATTAATTTTGAAATATCCTTTAATTTTTGTAAGCAGTATATTTTAAACAAATGAATACTCACATGTTACTTATTCTTAGGACATTTTCTATTTGCAAAAAATAACAGCTATTTGATTGCTGTTCATTGGTCTTTATCGACCTTATTCAAGTAGACTGAAGACATCGGGAGAGCACAGATCTACTGGAAGGGTAGGATTAGGTCGACTGACTAACCTGTAGTTTGCCAACTGTCCTGTTGCACACCAGTGTAGACAATCTCTTTGAAGTTGAGATCTCTAGGGACAAGTGTGATAGGGTTGAGTTGCTTCGAATAACATCATATCTAATGCCAGGGCAAACCATTGTGAAGGAGCTGGCAGCGTGCAGTATGGTGCTATGATGCTTTCTCTGAGAGAAAGACAAAAGTGATTCCTGCATTTCTTTTTGTTTTGTTTTCTTTTCGCTCCTTTACACTTGGGCACTGTTTCCAGTGTAGCCCAGACTTGAAATGAAATCAGATGGGAAGCAAAGTTATCATATTAATTTCAGGTTGTTTCTGAAAACATCAACTTAATTGGTGGGAACTTATCAAACTCTTGCTCACAAACGCTCTGGCCAGGGTGGTTAGTCAGCTTCCATGGTTTCAGGGTTGCCAGCCTCCTGCATCTAACTTTGCACAGAGTTCAGCGGTATCAGGTTTTGACTTTTCTAAAAATCTCAAGAAATGCTCCAGTGCAATTCAACTCACACATACACAGATTTTTATAAAGTGTAAGTAGATTATAAGTTGAAGCCTCAGAAGACTCAGTAATCAGTTTAATATAAAATGACATGCAATTTATTTCGATCAATTTGCCTTGTTTGCTTTTTTTAAAAAAACATCACTTTTTGTTTTAAAGAGCTTTTCAAGGAGGTTCCTGTTAAAGGGAGTTTTGGCAGGCTGTTCCACCAAACCAGGGAGAGAGAGCAGTGGGATGGGAAGTAAAGTGGAGATGGCAGGAACTGAGTAATGCCTAGAAAATGACTGACAACATCATCTCTATTATTACTCCCTTGTAGACTGCCGAAGAACCAGCACACTTCAGATACGTAATGTAATTAATTCACGACCACAAATCTGAATCACAAATCTATATGTGGATTCAGCAGGAAAAAGAAAAATAGGGTCTGGAGGCGAAAAAAAATATTTTTTTGCACAGCTACCTCTAATTTTAAGCAGGGTATAAATTAAACATTCTTTGATAATAATATGCAATGACAGCATAATCATATGCTAACATTTAATCACCTTTTAGATACAATATTACCCTTATTCTTCTTTAATATTTTATGTTGTATATTGCTGTACATTTTTCTTGCTGATTGATTCTCTTTATTACCACTGATTTTATTTATGCTGCTAATTTTTTTCCTAAGCGTATATTTTAATGAGTAGTTTTGTTCGGCTAACGTCTACAGAATAAGAGAATTCAGCACACCTGCCTAAATAAGATGCTTGAGATCACTGAGGAGAGAAATTGACATTTTACTTTACCCTCAGCATGGAGCCAGGGGCAAAGTTTGATCTGAAAACTTGCAAATTAACCAAAACTGTCACTCAGGAGTTATGGGCCTGAATGCTGCAAAATATGTTCTTTGAAGTCCTCATTTCAGCAAAATTATTAAAAACTTTATATCTAATTAAAACTGTAACTGCATTCCCATTTTTCAAAATCTCTGTATCCTCGGGGCCAATTGGGATGAGTGAATTTGCACCCTCCTCTCCTCAGTGCGGTGAACTGCTCTCACAGCATCATCAGATCATTACCATCTCCCCAGCTGAGAGGGAGCAGCCGTTATCAGGCAGCATTATTAATCTTCTTGTCTTATCAACTTGCAAATCACAAGCTATTGAGCCTTATGGCATGGTTCTGGGTCCATAGTTATTCATTTTGTAGGTCTACCTAGCCTTTGAGTCTCCTTAATCACCTGAAGATTGTCAGACTCTTACTTTGGCCTGCCCCTGTGGCCTTTCTCAGCTCCCGTAAAAAGTCCATAATGTTCTCTCTTTCTTTCTCTCTTTCTCTCTCTCTCAAATAACTAACTAAATAAATAAATTTTTATTTAAAAGTGGGAGGGTGAGCGAAGGCACGTGCGTGAGAAAAGAGTAAGCGAACGAGAAACAGAGAGACAGTAAGGAGGATAAATTTTATTAATGGATGTGAATTAACATCCTACTGCCAAGAGCTGACCCTTTCTCCTGACATGTACGTCTAAGTCATTCTTGTCATTCTTTCCCCCATTAATATTCTGAAAAAGACAGTGCATTGAAGAAAATAGAATAAGATAGATTCCTTAAACAGGCACTGTTGACCTTAGGTTGGGGATTTTTCTTTAATTTGCTTTTCTTAAAAATAAAATATTAATCATATTGGAAAAGGCGAGCAGGGTTTCTTTACATTTTCCAATATATTCCATTTCTAATATTGCACTCATTAAATTAAGTCATTGAACATTTTGAATGGTTTGAAGTGCCAAAAGGAAATAGAAATGTAATGTCCAAGGGAAAGCAGATGAGACAGGCTGAGATGCCCTGTGACAACTCTTATTTCTGCCGACCTCAATGTACATGTCACAAACACGGGTCTATGGGGATTAGAAATGCCTTCTAATCGTTTTACTATTATAAGTTTTTAATTACATGAAAGCACAGAACTCCAACATGATTTTCAGTTCTTAGAAAAAACTTACTCCTAAGATCTTTAGAACCAATCAGCTGCTTTAACTGCTGTCATTAAAAATATTAGTTTATGGTGTTTTGTTGGTGCCTGCATTTGGCAGAGATACAACATAAACTAAAACAAGAATTGCACTTAGATTTTCAACTCAATTTGCATGTTCAAAATAATGCCAACATATTTAAGCTTGCATTATACAGGGGGATATTATTAGCTATCATTGTCATATGTAATAATAACATTGTGAATTTGTATTTAAAATGTTTGCCCTGGAAAACAATATTTATACCTTTAATCATCTGGAATAAAATAATTCCCATCTGTCAAGTCAGAAAGAAGGTCATTTAAATGAGAAACTGTGGTGTGAATTTGGCAAGACTATAGTGTACGGTTGATCAATGCACTAGCTTTTTTATCTCTGGAGACCCAGGTTAAAAATGCAACTTAGGACACTTTTAAAATGAATTTAATCATAATGATTGTAAAGTCAGTAGTCAAGGCCGCCATCACAGCAGCCTGACCCATGCAGGTTCACATTAGATTCGAACAGTCGGTAACGAAACACAGGAGCCAAAAACTGGTGGGCCATCACCTTTAATTCTAGCTTGCACCCGGCGGGCAAGCAAAAACACACACTGGGCTCCAAAACCCACACATTTAGTGTTCACAAAGCTACTGACTTATCCAAGTTTCCTAGAATCAAAAGTTTCTAGCTCACCAGACTTATTCATCTCTGTTCCCCATCTCCTCCAGCACAAACTCTTAACAAACTGGCTTCTCACTCAGCACTCCACCATCTTGGCTGCTTCTCCTGGCCTCCATGTGGCCTTAATCTGCTCTCCTCTCCGATACTAACCTCAGGAACTCAGGAACCAAGAGAGAGATCAAGCTACTGGTCTCTCCCACTTTATACTGTAGAATCAAAACCTTTAATCCAATTATAAAAACAAGGAAGTCTCTGTATAATGGGATTCCTCAGGAGAGTGCACCACCCTACATCATCCAATCAGTCAAGGGTGTGGGGAAGAGCTTACTCTTAAACTAAGCCTTAGGCTACAATGACCCGGCCTGCCCACAGCCTGTTCCAGAACACACATTAATATCAACGAACTTCCATGTGGGCAGCGCCATCTTTAACAAAGTGAGCATAATATATTTTATCTGCCCAACAATGATGAATCCCTGAGTGTGCATTAGTGCATATACATATCTTAAAACTTTAAAATACACCTAGTTGGATATCTGACCCTAAATAGCAAAGGTTCATACTTCAAAATTAAAGTATGTTTATATTTCTACCTGAGGATCTTGATATTTTCAGGAAGCATGAAATCCTTACATATTACTTATGATTTGAATTAAATTTGAAATGGCTAAATTAGTAAGGAGGTATATAATAAGCAGTTAGAAAGATGTGAGCAGAGCAAGGACAATGGGCCAGGCACAGAGGGTCACCAGGGCAAGAAGCCCTGTGTGCCTAGTAATGGGTAAATGTGGGAAAATGAGGACTTTGCCTCCAGGGTAACCTTTCCTCCCTTAGCAAGTGGTTGACCATGTGGTTTAGAACCCTTGACCTTTCATATAATTGGTCATGCAGTTTGGACCTTTCCCTGATCGTTCCTCCCCTGACATGTTGCTGGTCATGAGGATTAGACCCTCTTAGATGGGGGAACACACAAGGAGGGCAGACAATAGCCCTTAAGCATAAAATTCCCAGCACACTGAGATTCTCATCAGCATCAAATACATCTAGGCCTCAGTTGAGTTGCAGCTCCAGGCCCAGAAAAACTGCAAAACCAGACAAGGTTGATGTTGGGCGGATAAAATATATTATGCTCACTTTGTTAAAGATGGCGCTGCCCACATGGAAGCCCGTCACCCTGGTGATATTATTTGCCCTTATGCTTGGAATGGCTGTGGGGGAAAGGCTGTAATATAAGAAGGCCGGGTCGTTATGGCCTAAGGCTTAGTTTAAGAGTAAGCTCTTCCCCACATCCTTGACTGATTGGATGATGTAGGGTGGTGCACTCTCCTGAGGAATCCTATTATACAGAGACTTCCTTGTTTGTATAATTGGATTAAAGGTTTTGATTCTATGGTATAAAGTGGGAGAGACCAGTAGCTTGATCTCTCTCTTGGTTCCTGAGGTATTAGAGAGGAGAGCAGATTAAGGCCATATGAAGGCCAGGAGAAGCAGCCAAGATGGCACAGTGCTGAGGGAGAAGCCAGTTTGTTAAGAGTTTGTGCTGGAGGAGTTGGGGAACAGTGGTGAATAAGTTGGTGAGCTAGAAATCTTTAATTTTAGAAAACTCGGATAAGTCAGTAGCTTTGTGAGCACTGAATGTGTGGGTTTTGGAGCCCCGTGTGTGTTTTTGCTTGCCTGCCGGGTGCAAGCTAGAATTAAAGCTGATGGCTCACCAGTTCTTGGCTCCTTTGTTTCATTACCGACTGTTCAAATCTAATGCGAACCTGCATTGGCCAGGCGGCTGTGATAGTGGCTGCGACTACTGGCTTTACAGTTGAGTTTCAGTTCTAGGCCCAGGAAAGTAGCAAAATCAGACAAGCAATTCCATAGCTGACCTCAGGACCAGCTCCGCTGACTAATACCCTGTAGGTCAAATAAGTTTGTAAATATGATATATATGTTTGCTCACTTATAGTTTGCATGGGGTGTGGGAGACAGGCTGTAAGCTGGCCAAGTCATTATAGCCTAAGGCTTAGTTTTAAAACTAAGCTTTTCCCACCCTTTCAGCACTAAAGTATTTTCAACATCCTTCTAATACTAAGATCTTCTCAAAACTACGCTTTTTCCCACACCCTTGACTGTTGCATGATGTGGGGTGGTGCACTCTTATGAGGAATCCCATTTATGCCTCAGATAAGTGGCTTTGTATCAGAGACTTCCTTATTTGTATAATGACTTAAAGGCTTTAATTTCTACACTTTAAAATGAGTCAGACCGGGGGCACTCTAGCTCAGATCCTACCATCAGCATTGCAGGGGGGAGGCAGCCAAGATGGCAAAATGTTGAAGGAGAAGCCAGTTTGTGCAGAGAGAAGGAGATGGGGAACAGAGGTGAATAAGGCTGGTGAGGTAGAAAACTTTGATTCTAGAAATACTTGGATGAGTCAGTGGCTTTGGGAGCCCTGAATGGAAAGGGAAGTGTTTTCTCACTGTGTGTATTTCTCACCTGTCGAGTGCAAGCTAGGATTAAAGCTAATGGCCCACCAGTTCTTGAGTCCGTTGTTTCACTACCATATGTCTGAATCAAATGCGAAGCTGCATGAGACATGTGTCTGTGATGGTGGCTGGGGCTACTGGCCTTAAATACCCCCCTTTCCCTGGTGCTAACCAATCAATAAAGACCTTGACCCTGAAAGGACACACCTAGAAAGCTGCTGAGTATTCTATTGGGATCCTTCTCTGGAACCTCCCCTAAAATCCCCACCATTGAACATCCTTAAGTCTAAAGACCCAGTGTCCTTTTCTTCCAGGAACATACCAAGTCACCCCCTCCCCTCGCCACTTCCCCTAAGCATGTTACATTTACCCTCCTCTCTCCTAAGCTTCAAGGACCTTTTCTTTTGCCACTGTAATTTGTTTCCTGAGCCCATTTTCTTTCTATTGTTTACTCCTGCCTCTGTTACTCTTTTTTTATTAAGTGAGAGCAGGGAAAATAGAGAGACAGACTTACACATGCACCTTAACCGGGATCCACATACCAAGCCCCTACCAGATGATGCTCAGCAACTGAGCTACTTCAGTGCCTGAGGCCAAGGCCATGAAGCTATCCTCAGCACCTGGGGCCAATTTTTCTGGAACCATCAAGCCATAGCTGCAGGAGAGGAAGAGGTGGGGGAGGGTTGGAGAAGCAGATGGTCACTTCTACTGTGTGCTCTGACCCTGACCAGAAATCAAACCCAGGACTTCCAGACATTGGGCCAATGCTCTACCGCTGAGCAAGCTGGCCAGGTGTAAAACCAGTAGCCACAGCTGCCTGGCCGGTGCAGGTTCACATTTAATTCAGACAGATGGTAATAAAACAACAGAGCCAAGAACTGGTGGGCCATCATCTTTAATCCTAGCTTGCACCCAGTGGGCAAGAAATACACACAATGGGAAAACACTTTCCTTTCCATTCAGGGCTTCCAAAGCCACTGACTTATCCGAGTTTCCTAGAATCAAAGGTTTCTACCTCACCAGCCTTATTCACCTCTGTTTCCCATCTCCTTTTCTCTGCACAAACTGGCTTCTCCTTCAGCATTCTGACATTTTTGCTGCTTCTCCTCTTCTCCATGCAGCCTTTTTCTGCTCTCCTCCTGCATAGACTCCTCTGCCCCATTTTATAGTGTAGAAATCAAAACATTTAATCCAATATACAAACAAGGAACTCTCTGATACAACCACTTTTCTGAGGCATAATGGGATTCCTTACAAGAGTGCACCACCCCACATCATGCAACAGTCAAGGGTGTGAGGAAAAGCTTAGTCTTAAAACTAAGCCTTAGGCTATAATGACCCTGCCTGCTTACAGCCTGTCCCTCACACCCAATGCAAACTATAAGCGAGCAAACATATATATCATATTTACAAACTTATTTGACCAACACCAGGCCATGACTTTCTAAATAAACTTTCTCTTATACAGTAGTTTGCATTTTGACACTGAATTTTTTCTTAACCATTGTCACTGCCAACAGAAGTAAATTTAAGTTCTTAAATAAACATGTTCTTTGATTTGTCAACATGAGAACATCCAAATCTGTAGAGAATTTTTATAAAAATGTATTTGAACCAAAGAGAGGATGTACTTGGAAGCCAGATCTTAACAGACTGAGTTAAATGCTCCAGAGAAAAGCAATTTGCAGTTTCTTTTTATGCATTTGAGATTAAGGAAGGAATAAATGGAAGATTGCATGAAGATAAGAGGAAGCAATTTGGGGATCAAATTTCAGGGTGATTGAGATTATGTACTCTCTTGGGGGTGGTCACATTAAGATCCAATTACAGGCAGTTAAGGTTCTGTACTCTGTTAGAAAGAGGGGACTGAAAGGGCTGTTTCAAAACTGTGTTAGTCTAGATGCACAGAAACAGTGGACAACAAAGCTTGTGTAAGAGAAGGATAAGCCTTTTAGTAAAAAGTTGTATGGCTGGGCTGTGACTAGTCACCATCATCTCCCCAGTTAGGAATTTATAATCAGATCATCCTGTGAGGTTGCTCTCCATAGGTTCCCTCCATGCACCCCCCCCCTCCCTTTTTTTTCTTTTTGTCCACTACTCTTCATTTTAATTGTCCTGTTATGTGCAGGAAATTGGTTTAGGTTTATTAGCTTCTGCCTAGCTCACTAAATATAATTTGCCAATGCATTCAACTTTGTAAAATAAGCAAGTAGGAAAATTCTTTTACAAAATGTAAAGGATCACGTAGTTTTATAAACATACTGTATACATCACATTCTATTGTAGAAGGTGCTAAGTGCCGGGGTAAAGCAGAAAATAGAGGAAAATGGCGATTGGATATGTAAGAGTATGGGATGGGGTAGGAGAGAGAACAATTGCGGTATTAAAATAAGGATGTAAAAAATGAAAAAATCAGCCCAATGAAGATCTAGAGAAAAAACATTTGAGGCGAATGAACCCCATTGGGAGTTTTGATCAGAGAAGTAATGTGATCTAAAGTAAATTGCTGCAGGGATTAGCGAGGCGGCGCTGCGGAGAAGAGACTGGGAACAAGAGTGGTGACTAAGGGAACTGCTTGACTAAATTTTACACAGGTATCTATCCAACTATGGATAGAATATGCTTTCCTAGAGCATTTGGTTTAAAAAACTTGCGATTGCAAATTCTATCTCTGTTCCTTTGTAATGTAATTATTATTCAGCCCTTTGCCAGTTTCTTAGTTCATTATTGTCTTTCTAAAGAGATGGGAACCATCTTTTTAAAAGGTAAACACAGAAAGATTGTGTGCCTATCTCCCAGCTGCTGTGGGATGGTGGCAGCCTTGCTTCAGTAAACATGTCAGTCAACAGAGATGACGTGATCACAGTGAGAGCCTCTCCTGCCTTGCTCCACTGCTTCTCTGCTGGTTCAGCCCAGTGCTCAAAAAGCTGCACTCCTTTCCTTTCAGCTTAGTTGAAGTTGTTGAGTTCACTCCCTCTTCCATATTGCATTAGTCATATGTAAAGTCTTATCATTTTAAATAATTCCCCAAAGCAATTTTTCTTTTACAAATCAAACAGGAAGAACTAAACTATTCTTTACTCATAAGATTGGGCAGTAAAAGGAAGGGGTGTGTGTGAGAGAAGTGCATCTGTGAAATTTCGAGCCTCAGTGACTGGAAGAAAGGTTTTTGTGTCAAGTGTTATGAGTAAGGCTATGTTGGGCAGATAAAATATATTATGTTCACTTTGTTAAAGATGGCGCTGCTCATGTGCAAGTTTTAAGAGTAAGCTTTATTCCACACCCTTGACTGATGGGATGATGTGGGGTGGTGCACTCTCATGAGGAATCCTCTCATTATGCCTCAGATAAGTGGCTTTGTATCAGAGACTTTCTTGTTTATAGATTGGATTAAAGGTTTGGATTCTACACTATAAAGTGGGGCCAACCAGGAGCTTGCTCTCTCTCAGTTCCTGAGGTTGGCATTAGAGAGGAGAGCAGAGTAAGGCCATGTGGAGGAGAGGAGAAGCAGCCAAGATGGCAGAGTGCTGAGGAAGAAGCCAGTTTGTGCAGAGAGAAGAAGATAGGAAACAGGGGTGAATAAGTCTGGTGAGCTAGAAGCCTTTGATGCTAGGAAACTCGGATAAGTCAGTAGCTTTGTGAGCACTGAATGAGTGGGTTTTGGAGCCCACTGGGTGTTTTTATTTGCCCACTGGGTGGAAGCTAGAATTAAATCTGATGGCTCACCAGTTCTTGGCTCCGTTGTTTCATTACCGACTGTTCGAATCTAAAGCGAACCTGCACTGGCAAGGCTGCTGTGATGGTGGCCGCGAATACTGGCTTTACATTTGGTGTAGTCTGTGGCAGGATTCGATGCAGATCGGTATGGAGCCACCACCACCTTTGAGTGGTAAAGTAGATGACTGGCTGCTGTTGTGGTTCCCTATGGCTTTTTTTCTGGGGACTGTAGGATGGCTGACTTTTACAGCAATGTGTGAGGAAACCGAGAGCTATATGAAAGAGGCTTCCTGGGACCTGCAAACTGAGCAGTGGAATGAGCTGGAGGAAATGTTGGAGGACGAGGCTGACCAGGTTTGCGAAATTCGCCTGGAAATGGAGCAGAAGCCGGAGAAGGAATCACAGGTTCGTGAGTTTCAGATTGCCCTGAACGTTGTGGAGAGCCAACTGCGGCAGGAGGCCAAGGCTGCGGCTGGGACTGGGGTGGCAAGGCCCGCAGCAGTGGTGGCCTGGGGCTCAAGCCCAGCATCGGGAGCTGGCATTTCCAGCTCCTTTCTGGAAGATGAGGAGAATTGGGCCGGAGTTGCGATTCACAGACTCCAGAAGGTAAACAGCGGCAGCTACGATGGGAGGATGAAGGGACTTCCCGGGAGCCAGGCACGCATTGCCAAGTGGCCACTGAAATGGCAGAGAGTGCCTGCCAAGCTGTTGGTAGGTCTGCGATTTTGGGTCATAGGAGTGGATGCCATCATGCTCTCGAGAGCAGAGATGGAAATGCTGACTGCCATTGCCACATGCTTTTCTTTAGGACAGTGTGAGAACTGCCATGATGGCAGGAATGAGGGGGGAAGCTAACACCCCATGTCCATGACTGAAATTCTGAACTACGACCGGAGTGAGCACTGGCTCCTTTGTTGAATGGACTTACAGATTTTGGACAATGTGAAATACCCTGATGGGGGTAGGGGTGGCTTTGATGGAGGCCCTCCCCCTGCCCTGGGAAGCCTTTCAAATGGCAAGAGAGAAGGCCAAGGACATTTTGCACTTTTGGCAAAGTGCTCAGAGACTGGTGACATGTAATTGTTGAAATTGTATGATTTGTCATGTTGTAATTTGTATAATGTGTCTAATTTCCTTGTACAGGGATGCCGGTGGTGTAGATTGTGGGTAGTAAAGTGAGCATAGGGGTGGATTGTTGGGCAGATAAAATATATTATGTTCACTTTGTTCAAGATGGTGCTGCCCACATGCAAGTTTTAAGAGTAAGCTTTTTCCCACACCCCTGACTGATTGGATGATGTGGGGTGGTGCACTCTCATGAGAAATCCTCCTGTTATGCCTCAGATAAGTGACTTTGTATCAGAGACTTTCTTGTTTGTAGATTGGATTAAAGGTTTGGATTCTACACTATAAAGTGGGGCCAACCAGGAGCTTGCTTTCTCTCAGTTCCTGAGGTTGGCATTAGAGAGGAGAGCAGAGTAAGGCCATGTGGAGGAGAGGAGAAGCAGCCAAGATGGCAGAGTGTTGAGGAAGAAGCCAGTTTGTGCAGAGAGAAGAAGATGGGAAACAGGGGTGAATAAGTCTGGTGAGCTAGAAACCTTTGATGCTAGGAAACTCGGATAAGTCAGTAGCTTTGTGAGTACTGAATGAGTGGGTTTGGGAGCCCAGTGTGTGTTTTTATTTGCCCACTGGGTAAAAGCTAGAATTAAATCTGATGGCTCACCAGTTCTTGGCTCCGTTGTTTCATTATTGACTGTCCGAATCTAATGTGAACCTGTACTGGCCAGGCTGCTGTGATGGTGGCCGCAAATACTGGCTTTACAGGCTATGTCTAAGTATTTATCTGAATTCTCCATCTCTGACTTTATCATGTATCTTTGTACAAGGAAACCATTTACATTTTCATATCTTCTAGAACAACAATTTCTTTTTATATTCACACAAACCATTCTTACCATTCTTTTCTAAAGTTAAGAAATGCATTGCTTTGAATGACTCTAAACCATTACTTTTATTAGATTTAGTACCACAAATAATGTTATTTCATTAAAAATGTATAAAATGTATTTATTCAGTTGAAGGAATAGTAAAATAAACTACTGTTCTCTCCTCACACAGGTTGAATATCAACATTATTAATAACTTGAGGATTCCATTTTGCACTTACCAGCCATCTTTCCCTTTATTCCCCACAGAGGTAAACAATATCCTGTGTTTTGTGTCTATCCTTCCACTGCTTTATTTTCTAAGAAGTTTCAATAATGTAGCAGAGGCTGTGGTATGCCATCTAAATCAACCTTTTAGGGAAAAGTCATTCATTCCACTTACTGTTAAGAGTGTCAGCTAATGACAACTTATATCTTTGTCCCTCTTTAGGAAGTTTTGGACCTGCCAAGAAAGGGAAAAGAAACTATATGGCCCAAATCAACAAGTACAAAAAGGAACCAGGAGAGTATTTATGGTAATTGGTGAGGGATTCTAAGGATACTGAATAAGGAGGGGCAGAATATGAAGTTGAATAAGGAAGTTTATCAATATGAGAGCACTTATTTGTGATAACATCTTGGCAAGCAGCTCAGGAAAACATGAGACTGTTTTAGAAGCCTGGGACAAGTGCTGACCTACCCTGAGTGCAGTAGAAAGGCCAGAGGGCAATGGCAAGTGACATGGGAAGAGATTGAAAAGCTCATGAACAAGAGTGTGTCAGAAAGAATAGACTTGTGTAAGGCTGCAAACCTGCCAGCACCTGTGTCCAAAGACCTTCAAGAACAACCTATTTATCAAATCAATTTAAAAATGTGCTTGTGACAAGGGTAAAAGAAATTTTGAAAATTTTGGTGAATAATCTCCAGAGGCCAGGACTGATTGTGGATATGATGTTACAGAGTTGGGCTTCTTGTAGCAGTGGAAACGGTAGGCATATAACCACCAGAAGGAAGCTGGAAGCAATTACTGCAAAATGTCACAAGGTTGGAGTAGCAATTCAATAGTATGGCCTGCAAAGAACACAGTGTTTCCAGGGACAAGATTGAGAAACAGCCAACAAAAATATGATGCTCAGTTTATACAATGAAGAGAAATCAAGGATAGGCAATAACAGGACTAAAAACCTGCCTTAAAAAAGAAACAGTCTCCTGCCAGTTCCTAGATTTGAACCAGGTATCAGTCCTGAAATTCAGTGACAGAAGAAGCTGAGTCCCCTGAGGAAGAAATCTATAATTCAGTGGCAAATGTCTATGGAAATGATTTTTTCCATTTTTTTCCCATAAGGTATCCATCAACATTTACTACATTACACACTTGGTAAATGAGAAAATAGATATTTTGAGGACTCTTGGACCTAGGGTCTGAAGAGAGATTGATTTCCAAGGATCTGAACCATTATAATAAGTCCCCTGCCAGATTTGGGACATATGTAGATTAGGTAATAAACAGCCCTAACCTATGTCTGATTCACAGTTGATCTACCAGGTATATGAACCCACGCCATGTTTATTTCCAAATTCTCCAACTGTATAACTTGGTAATTGTCAAAACTCTCCCTTTGGGCCTTTTGCTTGTCTTTGGCTTGTCTGTGCAGTTAGTGGCATCATCGTGGTAAAGACCAAGTGAAACCTTTTATATCCCACCTCTTCACCCTATTGGCCAAAATAGTAAATTAAAAATATATTGAGAGAAAACAACAACAACAAAAATATTGTGTTCTTGGGAAACTGGCAAAGATTTGTGCCACTTACTAAGACCTGAGTAGCGGAGGTCCTCGTCATATCTCATTTAATTCCCCACTCTGACTCCTCCAGTAACTAGATCATGGTAGATAACAAAGACTACTGTAAATGCAAATACAGCCACTAAGCTGTACCTGGTATTTTATAGCACCAATTGTAGCTGCTATGCTTCCACATGTGGTATTTTTGTGAAAATAAATTAACACAGTCTCAGATCCATGGTATGCAGTCATCAATTTGGTAAATGTGTTATTTTTAATATTAGGAAAGAGAACCAGAAGCTGTTTGAATTTATATGAAATGAACAATAGTATCTGTGTTAGTCTTCTTGGGTTGCCATAAGAAAATATCACAAATTTAGAAGCTTAAACAGCATAAACTTAGGAGGCTTTCAGTCAAGATGGCAGATAGGTAAATGTAGTACCCGTGTCCTCTCACAACCACATCAAAATTACAGCTAACCTTCAGAACAGCCATTATTGGGAACTGCCTGAATCTAGCTGAACAGAAGTCCTAGAACTAAGAATATACAGAAGATGCAATGGTGAGACTGATAAGTAGAGTGGAGATGTGAAGGGGCTGATCTCACACTCATGTGTGGCAGTTAAAAATCAGAAGGTATATGTCAGCTGCATAGGTCACCTTGAAGAGCAGGGAGTCCCAGACCCACACCAACTTTCCCAGACCAGGGTTCCAGTGCCAGGAAGATAATAGCCAATAACTTCTGACTGTGGAAACCACCTGGAGTTGTGGCTAAGTGAGATAGAGGGCTTCTAGAGTCCAAGCCTTTCTCTTAAAGGACCAGTGCAGGGACTCACTCAGGCTCACTGGCTCTGAGATACAGTGCTAGAGCAGCAGCTTGTGAGGTGTATTAGGGTCACATGGGGAAGTTAATTGCCGAGATTCAGAATAAGGTTTGAAGGACCAGCTTTCTTCCAGATAGAAGTACTGGCAGAAACCATTGTTTCTTTGCTGAGTTTCCCCCAACAGAACCAGCAGGCAGTGCTATATCTGAGTCTCCATCAACTGGCTAACAGTGTTCACCTCACCCTGGTGATTTCTTGAAATCCCATCCCACCCAACTTTTGGACCTACTTAATGGTTTCCACTGGTCTTTTCATAAATGGAATTCCAAAAATTGTCTATTTTGGCTCATGCTGTGGACTTTTCTAAAATCTCACAAATGTTTACAAACCCCAAACAATCATCAACTGATCTGAGCATGCCTATTACATCTTGTTAAGTAGCCCCAGCATGGCACTATGGGTAGCTGACCTCAGTTCAATACTTGACCTCTTCTGTGCACCTGCAAGTGCAGCACATAAAACAGACGACATCTGAAAATCACTTTATAGCTCACATTGGTTGCCCTGGACAGGGCACAGGCAGCAGTTGAATTTCACCTGCACCTCCCAGGAGGCCCCAGAGCCAGTACACCCAGTGACCTATTTTAAACCCCACCAAAAAATCATTAAACACCCCCATTAAAACACACTCAAGGGGCAAACTCATCAGGTAGCCCAGACCCGCTGAAGTGCTCTGTAGGGGCAGCCTCTGCATACCAAATTTCTCCACTGTTGTCCCAGCCAGTAACTAAAGCCCCTTTGGTATGGATGTAAATCTCTCCATTGATGTGCCAACATTAATGAAGGCTCAATTACAATAAGAGGGTCCATACAGCACACATAGAGTCATACCTGGAGCATCAAAATCAGATAATTGAAGAGGCTGTGCCAAGGGACCCTACAGTATATCTACTATATAAAGCTATTCTACCAAGATTGGGAAGTGTGGCAGCTCTACTTAATTCATAGAAACAAAGACAAAAAGGCAACCAAAAAGAAAAGACAAGGCATGTCCTAAATAAAATAACAGAATAAAACTCCAAAAAACAAACTAAACAAAATGGAAATAAGTAATCAACCAAATGAAGAGTTCAAAACTAGCAATGATGATTGTAAAGACAGTACCCACGGCCACCATCACAGCTGCCTGGCCCATCCAGGTTTGCATTTGATTTGAACAGACAGTAATGAAACAATGGAGCCAAGAAGTGGTGGGCCATTACATTTAATCCTAGCTCGCACCCAGCAAGCAAGAAATACACAGTGGGAAAACACTTCCCTTTTCATTCAGGGCTCCTGTTGGGCAGATAAAATATGTTATTTCCACTTTGTTAAAGATGGTGCTGTCCAAGTGGAAGCCCATTGCCCAGGAGATATTAGTTACCCTTATGCTTGGGATGGGTATAAATATATAATTGTGTGTGTGGGACAAGCTGTAAGCAGGCAGAGCCGTTATAGCCGAAGGCTTAGTTTTAAGACTAAGCTTTCCCCTAAACCCTTGAGTGATTGCATGATGTAGGGTGGTGCATTCTTGTTGGTCAGATAAAATATATTATGCTCATTTGTTAAAGATGGCGCTGCCCACATGCAAGTCTGTTGATATTAATGTGTGTTGGGGGACAGGCTATGGGCAGGCCGGCTCGTTATAGCCTAAGGCTTAGTTTTAAGAGTAAGCTTTTCCCTACAGCCTTGACTGATTGGATAATGTGGGGTGGCACACTCTCATGAAGAATCTTTTCATTATGCCTCAGATAAGTGACTTTGTATCAGGGACTTCCTTCTTTGTATATTGGATTAAAGGTTTTGAATCTATGCTATAAAGTGGGGCAGACCAGGAGCTTGCTCTCTCTTGGTTCCTGAGGTTAGTATTAGAGAGGAGAGCAGAGTAAGGCCACATGGAGGAGGCCAGGAGAAGCAGCCAAGATGGTGGAGTGCTGAGGAAGAAGCCAGTTTGTGCTGAGTTTGTGCAGAGAGAAGGAGATGGGGAACAGAGGTGAATAAAACTGATGAGCTAGAAGCCTTTGATTCTAGGAAATTCTGATAAGTCAGTAGCTTTGTGAGCACCGAATGAGTGGGTTTTAGATCCCAGTGTGTGTTTTTGCTTGCCCACTAGGTGCAAGCTAGGATTAAAGCTGATGGTTCACCAGTTCTTGGCTCTGTTGTTTTATTACCGACTGTCTGAATCAAATGCAAACCTGCACTGGCCAGGTGGCTGTGATAATGGCCATGACTATGGGCCCTACAACTCTCATGAGGAATCTCGTTATGCCCCAGATGAGTGGCTTTGTATCAGAGACTTCCTTATTTGTAAATTAGCTTAAAGGTTTGGATTTCTACACTATAAAGTGGGGCAGACTAGGAGCTTGCTCTCTGGGTTCCTAAGATTAGCATTAGAGAGGAGAGCAGAGAAAGGCCATGTGGAGGAGGCCAGGAGTAGCAGCCAAGATGGTGGAGTACTGAGGGAAAAGCCAGTTCTGTGCAGAGTTTGTCCTGGAGAAGGAGATGGGGAACAGAGGTGAATAAGTCTGGTGAGCTAGATGCCTTTGATTCTAGGAAACTCTGATAAGTCAGTAGCTTTGTGAGTAGTGAATGAGTGAATTTTGGAGCCCAGTGTGTGTTTTTACTTGCTTGTCGGGTGCAAGCTAGGATTAAAGCTAATGGCTCATCAGTTCTTGACTCTGTTGTTTCATTACTGTCTGTCCAAATCAAATGCGAACCTGCATGGGCCAGGCAGCTGTGATGGTGGTCACGACAGCTGGCTTATAGCTCCCCAAACCACTGACTTATCCTTGTTTCCTAGAATCAAAGGTTTCTACCTCACCAACCTTAGTCACCTCTGTTCCCCATATTCTTCTCTCTGCACAAACTCTGCACAAACTGGCATCTCCTTCAGCACTCTGACATCTTGGCTGCCTCTCCTATGCAATGCTAATTTCAGGAACCCAGAGTGAGAGTGAGCCCCGGGTCTGCCCCATTCTATAGTGTAAAAATCAAAACCTTTAATTTAATATGAAAATAAAAAGTCTCTGATACAAAGTCAAACTTATCTGAGGCATAAATGGGATTCCTCATAAGAGTGTACCACCCCATATCATGCAACAGTCAAGGGTGTGGGGAAAACTTAGTCTTAAAACTAAGCCTTAGGCTATAATGACTTTGCCTGCTTATAACCTGTGTCCCAAACATATATATCATATTTACAAACTTATTTGACCAACAATGATGATCAGTGATTTCAACAAGAACTTTTAGAAGGAGGTAGGAAACATAAAATGAAGACAGAAAACATAGAAAAAAACTCAGAACTAAAGAATATACTACCTGAAATGATGAATACATTACAACCAATCCACAGTGAAGTAGATGAAGCAGAAAGTCAAACCAGCCATGTGAAAGAGAAAAAAGGCAGAAAACAACCAATCCAAATAGCAAAATAATAAAGTTCCTCCAAATGAGGACATTTAAAGGAGCCTCTGAGGCAACTCAGCACATCTACTTTTGTATCATGGAGGTGCTGGAAGGAGAAGAGAGAGAGAAAATAATAGAAAGCCTATTTGAAAAATAATTGAAAACTTTCCTAATCTGATGAAGGAAATAGACATACAAGTCTAGGAAGCCCAGAGAGGCCCAAACAAAGTGAACACAAAGAGGCCCATACCAAGATACATCTTATTTACAATGCCAAAGATTAAGGACAAAGAGATTATTTTAAATGTAGCAAGAGAAAAACTGTTAATTACCTACAAGGAAGCTCCCATAAGACTGTCAGCTGAATTTTCAAAAGAAATTTTGAAGGCCAGAGGTATTGACATAAAATACACTAAGTGATGAAAAGAAAGGACCTACAACCAAAATTATTCAATCCAATCTAAACACTATTTAGACTCAAAAGTTATATAAAAAGCTTTTCAGATAAGATAAAAGTAAAAGAATTCATCACCGCCAAACCAGTATTACAAGAAATGTTAGTGTATTTTTTAAGAAGAAAAAGAACAAGAGGAAGAAGAGGAAGAAGAAGAAGAAGAAGAAGAAGAAGAAGGGAGAAGAACAAGAGAAAGAAGAGGAAGATAAAGAAGAAAAAAGAGAAAGAGGAAGGAAAAAAGAGAAATCCAAACCCTTAATCCAATGTACAAACAGGAAAGTCTCCGCTACAAAGTCATTCATCTGAGGCATAATGGGATTCCTCATGAGAGTGCACCACCCTACATCAAAAAGGGTGGGAAAGGTCCTGACCAGGCAATGGTGCAGTGGATAGAGTGTCGAACTGGGATGTGAAAGACCCAGGTTTGAGACCCCAAGCTCGCCAGCTTGAGCGTGGGCCCATCTTGCTTGAGCAAAAGCTCGTCAGCTTGGACCCAAGGTCGCTGGCTCCAGCAAGGGGTTGCTCAGTCTGCTGAAGGCCAGCGGTCAAGGCACATGTGAGAAAGCAATCAATGAACAACTAAGGTGTTGCAAAGGCAACGAAAAACTAATGATTGATGCTTCTCATCTCTCTCCGTTCCTGTCTGTCTGTCCCTATCTATCCCTTTCTCTGACTCTCTCTCTCTGTCCCTGTAAAAGAAAAAAAAAGGTGGGAAGAACTAAATCTTAGGCTATAATGATTTTCCAGTTTACAGCCTGTCCCCCACACCCAATTCAAAATGTAAGCGAGCAAACATATATATATCATATATACAAACTTATTTGACCAACACCTTCTTTTTACCTTCTTTCTCCCCTTTTCTCTTTGTCACTCTAAAAATTAATCAGTTAAAAAAAATTAAGCCACGGCCCGATAGCTTGGTTGATTGGACCAATGTCCTAAACAACAGAAATAGCTGGTTCAATCCCTAGTCAGGGCACATACAGGAATGGTTCAATGTTTCTATATCTCTATCTGTCTCTCCCTCTCTCTCTCTAAAAATAAAAAGAAATTAAAAAGGACTATGTGGCCTGACCAGGCAGTGGTGCAGTGGATAGAGCGTCGGACTGGGATACGGAAGATCCAGGTTTGAGACCCCGAGTTCACCAGCTTGAGCGCGGGCCCATCTGGCTTGAGCAAAAAAAGAAGCTCTCCGGCTTGAACCCAAAGTTCCTGGCTCCCACAAAGGGTGGCTCGGTCTGCTTAAGGCCCACAGTCAAGGCACATGTGAGAAAGCAATCAATGAACAACTATGGTGTCGCAACGGCAATGAAAAACTAATGATTGATGCTTCTCACCTCTCTCCGTTCCTGTCTGTCTTTCCCTATCTATCCCTCTCTCTCTCTCTCTCTGACCTTGTAAAAAAAAAAAAAAAAAGGACTGTGTGTGTGTATATATATATATATTTTTATCTTACTAGCCACTGGCAAATTTCTTTGAGCTCAAACTAAAACATTTACCATTTCTGGCATCCCAGAAGGCAACCATTCTGGCATATAAATAGGATCTTAGAACATTCTTCCTGATTTAGTCCTCAAATGTCAAGTGCTGTGATAAACCAGTTGTAAAGCCAGTGCCCTCAGCCACTATCAGAGCCTTCTGGCCCATGCAGGTTTGCATTAGATTCGGACAGACGGTCATGAAAAAACGAAGCCAAGAACTGGTAAGCCATCATCTTTAATCCTAGCTTGCACCCGGCGGGCAAGTAAATACACACACTGGGCTCCAAACCCCACTCATTCAGTGCTCACAAAGCTACTAACTTATCAGAGTTTCCTAGCATCAAAGGTTTCTAACTCACCAGTCTTATTCACCTCTGTTTCTCATCTCCTTCTCTCTGCACAAACTGGCTTCCCCCTTAGCACTCCACCATCTTGGCTGCTGCTCCTCTCCTCTTCCATGTGGCCTTTCTCTACTCTGCTCTCTAATACTAATCTCAGAAACTGAGAGAGAGCAAGCTCCCGGTCTGCCCCACTTTATAGTGTAGATTCAAAACCTTTACCAATCTATGAACAAGGACGTATCTGATACAAAGTCACTTATCTGAGGCATAATGGGAGGATTTCTCATGAGAGTGCACCACCCCATATCATCCAATCAGTCAAGGGTGTGGGGAAAATCTTAGTCTTAAAACTAAGCCTTGGGATATAAGGACTCTGCCTGCCCATAGCCTGTCCCCCAACACACATTAATATCAACGGACTTGCACGTGAGCAGCGTCATCTTTAACAAAGTGAGCATAATATATTTTATCTGCCCAACATCAATTTTATTTCAATTGTAAGTGGAATAGAAACAAACAAAAAGAACCAATGATTTACATTTGCCTAAAAAAATGTTGGTAGATATATTTCCAACAATCAAGGCAATATTGAATAAAAATTACTAAAAATTGCATGCTGATATTTTTCTCTATGCCTTTTAGAGCTATCTGATTTATCGGTTAACAAAATATAGTACACTAAAACTGACATTTTAAAATTATTTTTAAAAGAGAGACACAATGTTTTTAAGCATGAAGATATAAATATATTGTGAAATAAATTGTATTAGTAACTTACAGATGAAAGTTCTTAACTGTGTACGTATTGCCTCACTTGCCTTTCCTTCACTATTTACATAAGAACAATATAGAATGAATTTCTAAAAAAGACTAGACACATTATACTGTGTACTTCTTATATTTCTATGATGGCAAAGTCAATGTGTATTGGTACTGGTTTTTATATTATTAAATACATTTCCTAGAAAAAATAGTTTTACAAACTCATATTAGTTATTTCAGGAGTTAAATTAGTGCTTATGCCTAGTAAATTCATAATATCAAGGGACTGACAAAATCTGTATTTACACGTAAATAAGAGAAGCCAATCTTTTATAGGTTGCCACTAAAGTGTGTATGATGGATATATGACAACTGGGGCTTTTCTTTTTCAGTGACTTTGCCGTAGTTGTCTTAGGATTTTCATGTTGTATATTAATTTTGAAAAAAATCTACCTTCCTTATTTGTCATTGATAGGAAACCAAAAATTCTATATTATTAACAGTCACCATTTTTAATAAGGATATATTAAATAGAAGTGATTAGAACATGGAGAGTGGAAGTCTGGTGAAGATGGAGACCAAATGTAGTGAATAAACAGTGGAAATCTTTATGTGTAAAAAGGCAACATTAATAGATGTTTACATATATATATATTTGAGAGGAGTGGGGATAGTGAGACAGACTCCCACATGTGCCCTGACTGAGATACACTGGGCGACTCCCATCTGGGGCTGAGGCTTGAAGCAATTGAGCCACTGGCTGTGAGAGGGAAAGAGAGAGAGAAGGGGGAGGAGGATGAGAAGAGAAGCACATTGTCTTTTCTCATGTGTGCCCTGACTGGGGATTGAACCTGGAACACCCTTATGCTGGGCTGATACTCTCTCCACTGACCTAATTGGTCAGGGCCTAAACGCCAGATATTGTGCTGTGTCTGGGTTTATAGTGATGAGCTAAAGCAAACGTAAACTTGGCTGTCAGGTAGCCTAATGAAGTATCATTATTTGAATGATCAGAGAAACAATTGCAAAATGGCAGAGATAAGAGCTCTAAAAGACAGGAGCAGGATACTATTAAAATATATAACAAAGGAATGTGACATAGACTGTGGGATCAGAGAACATTTTCGTGAAGATATTAAATGTAAGCTAAGATGTGAATGGTAAGTGGAGATGTACAAGGGGGAATTTATTGTGTGGAAGAGAGGAAGAAAAAATGCATATAGAAAGACCCTGTGATGTGCAGGAGATCACTGATGGAAGGCTTTTACAAGCTAGGACAGGGTGGGTGACAAGGAGAATGTCTCAAGATAAGACTTGAGACAAGCAGGAACCACACACACAGGGCCTTATGGACCATAGAAGCGATTTAGACTTTATCCTAAAAGCTGTAAAGATTTTGACTACATTTTCATATGATACATTAGTGTGAATGCCATATCACTGTAATAACAGCGAAACCTTAATGCACTTGTTCAAATAGAACTGAAATGTGTGTGTGTGTGTGTGTGTGTGTGTGTGTGTGTGTTCTCATAATAGTTCATTCAGGGCAGATAGGCAGCTTTGTTCAGAGAGCCTTCATTGACCCAGGCCAGTGAGCCACTTTGCTATACTTGCCATATTATTTTTTGGTTTCTCCAGATTTCTATTTCTAGTGAACACGAAGGAAGAAAGGAAAGTTGAGAGTTAAGGACAAAAGTCTTTGTCTTTAATGAGATGTATGCAATACTTCCATCATATTCTATTGTCATGAACTAGTCATGTGAGTAAAAATCTTACTTTTTAGTAAAGATTGTTTTCCTTTCAAACTGTTTAATAGATGTTATATAGGCATTTATCTAAATTCATTTAGGAGCAGGGAGAATATAATAAGAATTTTACAAATGTTCTGAAGCACAGCTTTAAAATTGGGTGAGAAAAATATTAGTGAATCAGAAAACATAGCAACAGATAAGCCCCAATAATTCACAATACCTTTTCTGAAGACAACCTTCACTGTCAAGTATGATTTGACTAAAGTTAGGTATCATCATCTACACACAGCTTAGAAAAAGTGTGCATCCAAAACTGACATATTGCTGAAGTCTCAACGTAGAGACAGTTATCAACAAGACAGCTACCAAACAGGATGTGGGGTTGAACTAGAGGAAAGGCTTCAAACTTCTTATTAGTTTGACTGGGAAAATATCTTGGTTCCAGTGAAAGCAAATTTGGGAGAAAAGATAATGAGTTCCCTTCACACACTAAAATCAACAAACAATTCCTAAGTCCCAGTACTGAGTTACTGGAAATACAAAGATAAAAAGTAATCTCTTGAAATATAGTTATATAAATAAGGGTGATGGTAGGTAGTTATAATAAGTTATATTCATAATCTGATGGCTTCACAAAATAAAGAGTAATAAACTGTATTAAACAGAGCTATTTAGCCTGACCTGTGGTGGCGCAGTGGATAAAGCGTCGACCTGGGAACACTGAGGTTGCCAGTTCAAAACCCTGCACTGGTCCGATCAAGGCACGTATGGGAGTTGATGCTTCCAGCTCCTCCCCCCTTTCTCTCTTTCTCTCTCTCTCTCTCTCACTCTGTGTCTCCTCTCTAAAATGAATAAAATAAAAATAAAATAAATTAAACAGAGCTATTTATCTATTTATATTGAAAGGTAGAAAATATGGTTAATTTGAAACACAAGATATGAGTTCTAACTTGTCCAACACACAAAGAGAAAACATTTCATCCAGAGGGAATTACATGTGTTAAATTGAAAAGATTAAATGTGTGAAATAGTGTTGCTTAATTTGACAAATATCAATTGCATGTGTGCTCTGGATGCAGTGGTGGGATTCAGCCGGTTTGCACTGGTTTAGTAGAACAGATACCTAAGTTTTTGTTGAGTTTGGCAATCTGGTTGTTAAAATGGCACTTGTAATCAGGGTTCTCTCTAAGGTGTGTGCCTGGGCAGCCACCCAATGTGGAAATCACAAATTGACATTCCTTACAATCATGAGTACACATGTGTTTGCGTGTGCATATATGAACACAAAGTCTGTGAGGCAGGAATGGTTTCTGGAACATTAAAGAAATAACAAAAATGGTGTTTCTGAAGTGGAATAAAGAAAGATGAGAATGGGAAAACTAAGAAAAGAGGGCTCATATGTGGGCCTTATAGGTCATTGTTCAATCTTTATCTTTTACTCCGAGTGAGATGGAAAGCTATTGTGTCATAAGAGTGACAATTTAGTATAGGATTGAAAAGGCTCTTCTTGACTTCTGTTAGGAGACTCCATGGCAGAAAGGCAAGAATAAATACAAGGAATCCAGGTAAGAGTCTACAAGAACAACCCAATAGGGTCTATTTGATAAACTCTACATTGAGTTGCATAAAAAGATATGAAGGCAGATGAGCTTAGAATGGTTGCTTGAGGACAAGTAAGAATGACTCTTGCATCCCATGCAAAATATTTGCATTTGATATTGTACAATGAGGAATTATTCATGGATTAAAAAAAAAAGAAATGATTTTTAATCAGCTGGCACCTGATACAAATTTAAGTTGTGTACTAGGATCGCCCATGCTTTCAGTCTGTTTCTCTCTTTGTGTGAGCCTCATTTTCACATGTTCCTTACTCACCAAGATACAAAGCTGCCAGTAGACCGTGGTTTTGAATACCATGCTTTTAAATTAGAGTAATTTATCTACAATCTTACAAGTTAAAAATAAATCACGTGGTATGAATCCAATTGATCTTGAACCAAGGAACAAGATTTTCTAACGGGAAGCCTCTGCTAAAAGCACGTGTTAGGAGTTCTGCTTCTTCCTAGGATATAGTAAGCTAGAAGGAATGTCACATTTATCCCCCATCAATGAAAAAAACCTAGATAAACTACAATGTATAACTTTTTAAAACTTATTAGAGATCTAAACGACAGGGAATCTGAGTAGCCCGTAATAAAAGGAGAAGTAATGCTCTTTTAGGAAGAGAGGGGATGCAGAGCCTCACCTCTGCCAAAATACTGAAAGAACTATGCTGGCTACCCTCAAGTGGTTAAGAAGAAATCAGCTACATTGCTAACAAATGTCTAAAGGCCAAGTGTAGGCCAGAGTGCCAACACAATCCATGGCAGCCCCAGGCCCAAGGGGATTTTGTTTGCTTCTCATATGTGTTCTGACTGAAGATCGAACCCACAATCCTGGTGTGCTGGAACAATGCTCTCTCTTCACTGAGACACCTAGACAGGGTCACGAATTTTTTACTTAATAATAAAAAACAAAGAATCCAATAAAAGTGACAAAAGATGTGAATGGATACCAAAGATGCTGATCTATAAATAGGGAATAAATATATAAAAGCTGCTTAACATCATTATTCATAGGTAAATGAGAGTTAAAACTTGATAATGTTACATACCCACTAACATAGCTGTCATAAAAAAGACACAATATTAAGTGTTATTGAAGATACAAAGAACCTGCAAATCTCAAACATTGTTGGTGGGAAGGTAAAATTGTATACAACCTGGAAAGAGTTTGACCATTTCTTACAGTTAAACGTGCACTTATCATAGGATCTTACACTTCCACTGCCAGCTACGTTACCTGAGGAATAATAGAATGTCCATTCATAGCTTTGTTTTTCATTTATTTTTGTATTTCTAACTGCTTTATAAAAAAGTTTATTAACTTTATTGGGGTGACATTGGTTGTTAAGATTATAGAGGTGTCAGGTGTACAGTTCTACTGCACATCATCTGTACATTGTATTGTCTGTTCACCACCCCAAGTCAAGTGCTTTTCTATCACCATTTATTGTGCCCCTCTACCATCCTCTTCCTCCTTGCACTCCCTTTCCCTATGGCAGTCACTATACTGTTTGTCTGTGTCTGAGGTGTTTTGTTTTGTTTTTTTATCAATGCTTCTCACCTCTCTTTTTCTTTATTTTTTTATTTTATTTTATTCATTTTAGGGAAGAGACACAAAGTAACAGAGAGAGAGAGAGAGAGAGAGAGAGAGAGAGAGAAAGAGAGAAAGGGGGGAGGAGCTGGAAGCATCAACTCCCATATGTGCCTTGACCAGACCAGTACAGGGTTTTGAACTGGCGACCTCAGTGTTCCCAGGTCGACGCTTTATCCACTGCGCTACCACAGGTCAGGCAGTGTCTGAGGTTTTGATAAGACAGCTGGCAGTCTGTTCTCTGTGGCGGTAAGTCTGTCTGTATTTTGCTTGTTTATTTTGTTCACTAGATTCCACAAATAAGTTAAATCATGTAATATTTGTCTTTCTCTGACTGGCTTATTTCATTTAGCATAATAATCTCCAGGTCCATCTATGCTTAGAAACATTATGTTTATAAACTGGAGACAATTTGAATGAACATCAGGTGAATGGCCAAACAAGTTTGTTTATTGTATATATATAGTGGTACCTTGATATACGAATTTAATTCATTCTGCATCCGAGCTCGTAAGTCAGTCAACTCATATATCAAACTGCCAATACTGGACCCATGCGCCAACGTGCCAACTAGCGGCAGCTTCCCAAATCACGACTCGTATCTCAGAATTTTGCTCCGATCTTGAACAAAAATACAAACCAAGTCACAGCTCATATCTTAAAAAAACCGTATTGGTCTGTTCGTATCTTAAGGTACCACTGTATATATCTCCATACAATGACATACTATTCAACAATAAAAAAAGAACCAATTAGGTAATCTTCAGTAAGATTGTGCTAAATTTGGAAAAAGCCAGAATTAAATGACTGTATGATTACATTTAAACAACATTTTTTAGAACAAGTATAGTTGCAACATGCAGATTAGTGGTTTACTGGGAATAGGTTTATTGAGGGGTATTGATTGAAACTGGTTATGTGAAGATATGTTTTGAATAATGGAAGTATTCTAAAACAAGATTGTGGTTATAGCTGATGATTATAAATTTATTAACATTTATTGAATTGTACATTTAAGATGAATTTTATGTTAATTATATCTCAATAAAAACTATTAAAGTAGAAAGAAAGAAAGAAAGAAAAAAAGAAAGAAAGAAAGAAAGAAAGAAAGAAAGAAAGAAAGAAAGAAAGAAAGAAAGAAAGAAAACAGAAAGGAAGAGAGAGCCTTTTGGTAAAAGATTATTTTATTCTACCTAATGTCATTTTCTTGTCTTCTCTCTGATTTGGGTGAAATATTTTCTAAGGTGCATTTCTGTGTTGGAGAGCAATGTGGAAGGGTTCATCCATCTTTCTCTCTCTACCTCACTTCTTTTTTTTATTTTTTTAAATCAAAAGGGCAGGTCACAATAAAATAAGCTAAAATATGAACTGTTCTAAGTATTAAATTTGGAAAACAGTTTTTGATCAGTCTTTATAGAGCCACTTTCTATACCCTCTATATCAATATTTTTTAACACTAAAGAAATGACGGTAATCTTGAGAAGATGAACTATTGTCAGTCATTATTTAAAAAGTAATGTAAAGTTAACTGCTCTTAAACAAAATAAGAAAACATACTCCTTTTTCTCCAGAAATATATGTCTATATATAAACACCACATGGGTAGAAATCAAATAGGTTATAAGTACAAGTCACAGCTAGTGACAAATTAAATTAATTCTTATAGTTCTTATCTCTACTTGTCCAGATAATTAAAACTTAACAGAATGTGTATTCAGAATGAGTCCATGACCTGGCTAAAATTTTATTATGTGACAAAAGGTTCTATCATGTGCTTATTGTATTCACCTTTACACAAGTGAAAGTGTGCACAAGTGTAAAAATGTGAGATAAAATTGATCATCAAAGTGTAATTCAGTTAGAATAGAGAAGGCTTATATAGTGGAATAACAAAGAAAGTAGACTATAAATGTTCAGGAGCCTAGTAATAGGAAGCTTTGAATTCTGGGATTTTATGTATGAGACATAACCTATTTTTAATATGGGATTTATAAAATGAAAGCAGTATTTTATAATAAATAATGTTGTATAAGAGAATTGATGTGGTTGGAAAATAAAAGAATGAAGCATTAGGATATTTTTATTATAATAAACTAAATATGGAGTAATGACAAGAAAGTGATGGAAAAGGATGTTAAACACAGTTAATCAGTATTTTGTGACTTTCTTATGTACGAGGCACCTTGTTAAGTTTTACATTAATTATTCTATTTTATCTTCTTAGTGGTTCCATTTGAAAACATTCAGGATGTTGACTTGGAATCTGTGGCTTAGATAAATGAAGATATCTCTCAGCATTCTTCAGTTAGAAAATGGTAGAACAAAGGTACAAACTGAAGGCTTTTTTCTAATTCATATAAGAAGAGCAATAATTATTTAATTATGAATATTGGACTGAGGAAACGCACATTAGAAACTGTAGTAAGAATTATTTGTTAGCTCTAGAATTTAGGTTGCTAATTAGAAAATTAGGAGAAGCCACATTGACAACAGCAGAACTCAGTAGCAGGATGAGAATTCTAACGTGCTGTTTGTCTATTTCAAATAGACACCAGTGTTGGGCAGGAGCATAGAGTGTGTTCACTGTAACTCCCATCTCATATTAATCATGAATTTCCATTTTTGTATATAATGTAAAAAATTATACAAAGATAAATAAGATACCTTGAAATAATTTTCTCACATGGAGACATGGATCAGGTTTTAGTTTTCATCACATTATTATAAAGGCTTTAAATACCAAGGATATTATGTTGAGATGAACCTTGCAAACAAGACTGAGATGCCAAAGAATGAACTATTTGGTTTTCTTTATACCAAGTTATAATCATGAGCTGGCATTAGATAAGCTTTAAACTTGATTATATTTAAAAATTTGTCAACTTTTGGCATAGCATCAGTTATAACAAAGCAAAGCAATGATAATTCTTTATCAAGAATTATCTCAACCATAAATATTAAAATATTCTCTTATAATTAAAATAATGGGAAGATTGATGTGATAAAAGAATACTTTAAAATATAAATTTAAATTATACCCATATATTTTAATTCTTAAAAATGATTATTCTATCAATAATAAGTCTGTAGTCTTTATGGCACTGCTGATTAATTCTTAGTTCCGTGGATTTAGAGGCATGTTGAAAATGTACATCCCAGGAACTCATCAATCAGCTTAGTCACATGACCAGAAAGCTTTCATTTAATTAACAATCCCACTCCATATTCATATAACATTTTACAAATCTGATATCTTCAAATTTGGCAGATGTGCTTTATCTGCAACAAAGAAAACAATCAGAATCAAGAAGATTTAAAGTGTGGTGCTTTAATATATGAGATAAAAGACATTTGTCACTTTTTTTCAGCAAAAGGGAAATGTGATTACCAAGTTTAAGTATTCTGTATATTAAATGAAAAGTCTGATCATAAAGAAAGGTACTATCTACTCAAAAACATAATTTCTGTACTTTGAAAATCATCTCAGCAAGAATTATCGTCCCCTATCAAATTGTAGCACTTGTCAAAATCAACTGTAAAGCATCTCAAGTGCTCTTCTGAATCAACAAAACAGACATATAGTGATGCCAGGTTGCAAGTGGAAGGAAATAACCATGAACCCGATTTCCATCAGTGCCCTCAATCTCTTGAACCAACACTTACCACAGTAGACCCTGTAGGTCTTTGGGACGTTAGTCACAAAGGGAAATAAAAGGCTGATTCTTAATAATATGTAAAAATATGTAAAATTATCTTTTCTCTTTTGCTTTTAGACTTTTATTCTTTCTTTCTAAATAGAACACAGACATGTCACATAGTATTTTTAAAATTTGGTCTACTAGTAATTATTAGAATTTTGTCTTCTGGTGCCATTTGAGACATTAGAAAAGAAAATCTGCAGAAAACGGAAATGAAGTAATCATTTTATCACAGGCAAAATTTTGCTTTAATCAAATTCTTTCTCTACCTTACTGATTAGTATCTCTTCCTTTTCTCTTGACTTCATATTGTAGCATACAAGGACCAGAAGTTTCCAGTCTTGCCTTCTATTGTGTGAGCTTGGGAAGTTAGCTACTTTTCTAAGCCTCATATGTAAAATGGAAATAATACATTTTCTACCTCATGACATTATTTTGAGGATTCCATGAGATGTTGCCTGGTAAGACACTGAAAATACTTCCTGGTGCTTAGCACCCAAGTTTTATTCTTAGAATTTTATCTCTTGTTCTTCATTTCTTTAATATTTAGATGCTCTAGTTATCTCTTTGTCAGTTGACAGCGACTAAATAATACTTAATAATGTGTCTTAGTGCATTTTATGAAACTACTGCAAACCTGAATCTTAGAGATTATGTTTATAGTTTATATGCATGCTTCAATAAGTAGTAATAAAAATAATCTGACTGAACTAGTTAAATGTAGATATTCACTCTTTTAAATGTTATGCAAATACAAGACAATGTTGGTTGATATGGATGCAGTCCCTGGGTTATGAATAAAATAGGTTCTGTAGGTTTGTTCCTAGGTTGAATTTGTATGTAAGTTAAAACAGCTATATTTACCTATTAAATGAAATTTATACAGATACTAGTCTTAACATAGTATTTTTAGTTTTACCTTTCTGTGCATATAAATACTTAAATATTTTCAAATGCCATTTTAAACAATCTTGGATGATGCAGAAGATGATGGACTTGTTGGAGAGGCTGGGACTGGTGTTATAGAGTCAGGGTTTGGTTCTGCTGCCGGAGTCAGTTTCTTGAAATAAGCATCAAGGGCAGTTTGTACAGAGCTTTTCTGTTTTTTATCATAAATGGCCCTGTAGCATCTTAGGCCTTTGATAATTGGATGGTAAACTTCAGTGAACCTCTCTGTGTCATAATCTTGCTCCTCTAACTTTGCCATTCCTGCTTCAATGAGAAGAAAACATCAGCTAACTCTTTTGTAGAAAACTTTTTCAATTCTGGAGTTTCTAGATCCCTGGTTTCTTCCCTAAATGGTTTAATCTGCTGATCTAGTTCCATAAGGTCTTCATTGATCAGTTTTTTGCCATGGAAGTCAAGTAACTGTATTATATCATTTTTAATGATGTCCAACTGCAATTGATTAATAACATCCCTAATGGCATTCCATTCATAAGTATGGGTTGTGTGTAAGTCAGATGTTTATAACTTGGGGACTGATTGTATACATAAGTCATATGACTGGTGTTATAATTTTATGATCATATGCACACTTAGCTTCTAAGGTGACTTTAGAAACTAACCACTGTGTAAGATGTATTATCATGAGACTAATATCTAGTGGAGTGAGACTGGCAGGGTTTTTTTGGTGCCACTACAGGCAACACTGACTTTGAAGGACAAGAAGAATAGCTGGATTCCTCCTACTTTCCATGCCATTTCTCCAAGGCTTTTGTGAGAAAGAGATAAAGGACAGAGTGGGCATAGCTTCAATTTATGAAGGTAGCACTGAGAAAGTAGTTTTAAAAACCTAGTCACTCAGAAGTGAGAAAGCAAATGCAAGACATCACCTGAGGAGCCACATCTCATTGCTATTATACATGACATTTTTCTCTCTGCATTACACATTCCTAGTCAACTTTTAAGACCTAACTAAATATTTACTTTTCTGTTATTTCTTATCAACTCCTATAGACAACTCTAGTTATTCTCTCCTTTGTGTTTTCAGAGAGTGCTTTAAGATGTTTTTATTATATCATTTGAATTGCATTGCAATTTATTATGTCTTTTGGTTCATTACATTATTAGCTTTTCCTGAAAAGCTGCTATTATTACTAATATTTAGCATAAGGCCTAGTACATATTAGGTACTCAGTAAATATATACTGTACAAATAAATGAGCATGTTTTCTGATCTTCTTATCTTCCCCCAAATGGAATATCTCTAATAGACTGTCTTATGGGCTAGATGTTGGTGTTCCCCCAAAATTCATATGTTGAAGTCCAACCTCCAAGTATGGCCATATTTAGAGTCCATATTTAAAGTAAGGAAGTAATCAAAGTAAGTGAGGGTCATAAAAGTAGAGCATTGATTCAATAGGATTAGTGTTCTTACAGAAAAAGACACCAGAGTGCACTCATGGGCTCTCTCGTGCTTTCTTTTTCCTGGGAAAGAAGCATGTAGGGAAGGTTATGTGAACATATAGTGAGAACATGACCATCTGAAACCCAATGGAGAGATCTCATCAAACACCAACCATTGCTCCTACACTTCTAGTCTCCAGAACCCAGCCTTGTCATGGCAGCTTCCACAGATTAATACAAACTATTACATGTAACCTCATTTGTTTTTATTGTAATTATCAAACAATTCAATATGATAAGAATCTTGATACTGGCTCCTTGTTTGTTTCAACTCTGGGGTTGGCCATGACTTGCAGCATGTATATTTATTGAAGAAATAGATAAATGGGTGAAGTTCCTTTATTAATCAAACTTTTGTGAGTATTGCTGAAATTCACTGAAACATTTTCTTTTTAGTGAGAGGAGGGGAGATAGTAATACAGACTCCTACATGCATTCCAACTGGGATCCACCTGGCAACCCCATCTGGGACCAATGCTCCAATCAACCAAACTATTTTTAGCATCTGAGGCTGATGAGCTTGGACCAACCAAGCTATCCTCAGTGCCTGGGCCAACGTAGAAACCAATCATGACACTGGCCGCAGGAGAGGAAGAGGGAGAGAAGGGGGAGAGGGTAGGAGAGAGCAACAGATGATCACTTCTCTTGTGTGCCCTGACTGGGAATCAAATCCAGGATATCCATATGCTGGGCTGATGTTTTTTCCACTGAACCAACCAGCCAGGTCCCTGAACTATCTTTTGATAGAACAGAATTAACCACACTTTACAGACATCTTAGGTACTGTTAAGCTTATCAGTAACAGGTTTTAAAAAAGACACTAAGACTTAACAGCAAATGATGTAAACAGATATATCACAAAAATGTTAATACAAACAGACAGATACAATAATAAATCATTTGATTTCAGTAGAACAAATAAATCCAAATATTAGTCAGGTACTTTTTAGAATAAATTAAGAATTTTGAAAATAACATTAACACAACATGTGCAACATTTGCTGATAGATTATAGCTTCCTATGAATTAAAAAAATAATCTAGCAATATACATTTAAATATTTAGTTATTTATACCAGTTTACCTAGTATTTTCAATTCTAGATTCTATACTAAGAAAATCTTAAAAGCAGAAAGTTTCATGTGCAAACATTTGCATTCATACGAATTTATGAAATTTTAGAAAAGGATGTCATAAAACCGTATACTTAAAATGTGTGTAACGGCCATTCATTTAAGTTACAGAAATCAAAGACAGTTTGCCCTGAGAGCTCATCTTCCTCAGTCAGATTCTGAGGCATTTTTTTCCTTCTCGTGGGTCATACACATGTTTTGAGTCTATGCCACCTAGAAAACCTCTTTAAGCTTCATTCACAATAGTTACTACTGAAATGTTCATTGACCTTTCCATGCAGTGTATTCCAAATCCATCACTCTGGTGTTTCTTATGCACTTTAACCCTCAGAAACTGTCTTACTATTTCCAAGGACTCAGAAATCATAGTTCAATTTTTATGAGCTTCTCATGTTCATGGTCCTGCAACGTTTCAAGATGTTCCTAGGAAGAAGGAAGTGAGACATAGATTTCCAATAACCTAACATAGCCTGTCTCAATTTTCCAACTATCTCTGAAATCACAACACTTTAGAGTCTTTCTAAACTCATAGTACTTTCCATAAATATTAGTTTACCTCATTACACTCTGGAGGAAAATAATTATCTATCTATCATCTATCTATCATCTATCTATATATCTATCATCTATGTCTCATTATCTATCATATATATATATATATATATATATATATATATATATATATATATATATATATATATATATAATCTATCATCATCTATCTATCATCTACCTGGCTAGCATGTACCTATCTATCTCCCTTATGCTTTCATGAGAGGCTTATAGGAAAATAAGATTCTTATTTGGTAATGAAAAGTGAAAGGAAACTGGAAACCAGTTAACAATGATGACCTTAGAATTTCAGTATGAGTGTGCCTGCTCACTGAATATTATGTAAATCAAGGCAGGGACCAAGAACCCAGAGGGGTACGTGTGTGTGCGTGCACACGCGTGTATGACTAGATGTGTGCTAGAGAATGTGTGTGAATAATTTCTTTGTATATGTTGATATGATGGAGATAACTAAAAGATTTTAGTAACAATTTTCAAAGGGAATCTTCCTTATCAGGCTTAATGTAGTCATGTACTTTTACAGAGTACTAACCATGGTTTAGGAAAATATTTCTGTTCTAGAGAAGCAAAAAGTCCACTGGAAGAGTGGTGGGAAAATGAAGGGGGAAGCTAAGTGACTAGACATAAGGAAATGTGATAGTGGCTTATTGGGTGGTCAGACCTAGCCTCTCTAAGGAGGTTGCTTTTAAAGCTAAGCCCTAAGAGTCATCGCACTAGGAGGTTGGACTGAAAGTTATATGTTATTTAGGATATTAAGTAATATTTTGGATTTTCAGAGAAAATTGCAATCTAATTGGTGTGGAGGGACAGGAAATTTTCACGTAAGACAAAGCATTTCAGAAAGATAAGATACAAGCAAAAGGGTGAAGGAATAGAGCTGATGCCCAGATTGAGCAACAAAGATGCAAGTCTAGGAAGCAGGAAGGAGCCCATTTCAGTTGAAGCTGAGGGTAGAATTTTTTGAAAGTGGAAAAGGTATTTGAGATCACATTGTATAGGGTCTCAAATGGTTGTGTGGGAAATCTGTATTTGAAAGTTCACAGTGTAGCAGCATTAAAAGTGAAGAACAAAAGAATTACACAATTGAAATTATAATATTGATAATAATGAGAGCTGCCATTAGCTGAAAACTTACTGTGTGCCAATTACTTTATACTTATTATCTCTTTTTATATATTCCTCAGAAGACCATAGAAACATATTATTACAGATGAGTTAATATGATGCTCAGCTATGGTGAGTAACCTGCCTGTGAATTACAACATTAGAAATGATTTAAACTGAGATTAGAGAAATGCCTTGAATCAGGAAGGGCAGTTGAAATCTGGCTCACTGTTTGAGGGGTAGCAGTAAGAGGATGTGTATTAGATTAGTGGCCAAGTACCCAAAAAAGAGAAAATGGGGTCAGGGACATTTTGGATTTAGAATTACATTTGTTGTGAGAAAAGAGAATGAAATAAACATTTTATATTTTTCAAGGATAAAATGTGTCATGGTTATTATTTTCAATTTTAATGTTTTTCATAATTTTATAACTATTGGTTTTAGTATTTTAAATAATATATATTCAGTATATGATCTTTTAAAAATATATAGTTAGGGAGAGGGAAAATCTTCCTTAGTATTCTAATACCCATTGACAGTCACTGCTAATGCTTTTTGGTACATCCCTGAACATTCAAAAAATATATACATAAATATTTGAAGGAAAACATTTTAATATGATTGCCATATACTACAGGTAGAATTTTACAGCCTAACTTTTACATTTTTCCATTGAATTATCTTTTTTTCTTTTGTATTATTGTATAAACTTCAAAAACATTTTACTGCTGTATAATATTCTATTACCTGGACTTCTATTACCTTATTTTATTACTTATTGTTTCTATTTAAATCATTCTGAAATATATTTAAGAGCAGATTTTATGTGTAGATCTTTTATTTTTTGCATTGAAGATTATACATGTAGAATAGATTTTGAGAAATGGCATTATGAAATCAAAGGACACAGCCATTGAAAATGCATGAAACATACCACCAAAGTGCTTTCAAAAAGTTTTCCAATTTAAATTCATGTCAGTAATTTTTGAGAAGCACATTTCACTACACTATCAAAAGCAAAAATGCTATATTTGTAACAAGATATTAAGCATTGAGAAGTTTAGGCCAATGCTTTAAAATAATAAATGCCAATGAAATATAAATCAGATCATTCTCAGGATTAACAAAGAGTAGGTTGCCAAGACCTGGTTAGATGGTTCCTAAATCTCTTACCAGATAGAAAATTTTTTAATAACGTTAAGAGGGGAAAGAAAGATTGTTAAAAGGACTTTGATTTGGAGGGATTTGCTAGTCTGATGTATGCTAATATACAGCAGCTGGGTACCGCTCCTCATTTCAGAGCTTGTAAAATCAGCTTAGTACAAACTGAGTAGTGTCCAATTCTGTTGAATAATTAAGAGGACCAAAGTCTGATTCTTTGGTGAGAAATATCAAGATTGAGACATTGGATAGTTGGCTCCATTTTTCAAGTTTCTTCTGGAAGCTAGACAGGAGTCATGTGAGAAAGCAACACAAGATAATGGTCTTAGGCCAGAAACCCTGAGTAGATGGACAGACTTTATTCGAGACAACCCAGAGGCTAGGTGATGTTCTTGAGCTGGTGGGAAGATGAAGTTCTGGATGGACACAGATGATTAACTACAGCCCTGCTTCTGCAGGGGAGAGAGCTCAGTCTGGCACTGATCTTTACAATATCCCAGGCACTGCCAACAGGAAGGTCAAGTTTTAATTATCTGCCAGAACCAGAGAGCCAGCCAAATAGAGATAATGTTTTTGGTAACTTATTGCTTTTTTCCCTCCAACCTTGAGTTTGGGGTCTTCCCTTTACATTGAGAGTAAGTTCACAGGGACAGTGAGAGCTAAAATAAAGGGAAAAGAGCATCTGAAATTTTGTTTTTATTTGTATTTCTTTGATGATTTGTGAAATTAAAGATTTTTGTGTGTTTGGGAAACTAGAGAGAAAAAGAGAGAGAGAGAGGAAGCATCAACTCATAGTTGTGTCACTTTAGTTATTCATTGATTGCTTCTCATATGTGCCTTGACTGGGGGGCCATAGCTGAGTCAGTGACCCCTTGCTTAAGCCAGTGACCATGGGGTCATGTCTATGATACCATGCTCAAGCCCACCACCCTGCGCTCAAGCTGGTCATCTTGAGCTCAAGCCTTGAGCTCAAGCCTAATGAGCCAGCACTCAAGTCTGCAACAGTGGGGTATTTTAAACCTGGGACCTCAGCATCCCAGGTTGATATTCTACCCACTGCGCCACCACTGTTCAGACCGAAGTTAAAGATTTTTGACAGTTTGATAAAGTGGTCATATTTCTCTTTTAAAATATCAATTAAGCATAAATATATTTTCAGTAATAGTAAATTTTTTAAAAGCAAAAATGACTATGGTTCCTATGACATGAATTGAATTACATAGGAAATCACAAGACTACCTTCTTGAACAACCGTTTTTGCTCTAAGCAAATCTTACAGTAAACATAATGATAAATTTGAATGGTAAATCCTTGTCTGTATTCTAATCTAAAGTAACTAAGAATATTATTTTTACACTATCTCAGGAACATGTAGTATTTGTATGTATATTACATTTAAATTTAATCCTAAGTATAGCAAAGATAATAAATTATTCTTTAGAAGGGTACGTGACAGTACAGGAATCAAGCTGTTCTGTGCAATGAAAATTGCACCAAGATTTAACAGCAAAACAACATTGTTCAGCCCCAAATTTGCCTCTTATTTCTTGACATTGGAAGAGTAATTTAACTACAGTCTCAGATTTCAAATATATGAAAACACAGAAAGCTGTCCTATATGGTATAAACCGAGGGGAGAGAACAGAGCAGGTAGGAACAGAGCAGAGAGGAAGCCTGGAGAGCAAATGAGTGAGAGGCGGGCCACAGAGCTCCAGCCACAAAGCACCCCTGCTCCCAGTCCCACCCTTCTGCACCTCAGGTGATACATGGCGGTTGTGTGTAGGGAGGGATCAAATGCCAGGATTTCTGCCGTGAGCCAGCCGCAACAAGTTTATTCAGGTCTCAAGTGGGAATGGTATGAAATTAAATGAATGTAGACAAAGAACTAAAGACATATAAAAGATGGGTTTCGAGACAGAACCACAGCTCCTGCTAGAGCCGCAGAAACATCGAAACATCGCAGCCCCCAGAAACTGCACCCTTCTTTATTTACTAGGCAAAGTGGAAATTAGCATACAGTTTTCAAGGCAACTCAAGAATTCCACCAGGTGCAAAAAACCCCCCACCAATACTTAACATACACAACCTTACACAAGGAAGTAATGTCCTTCCAGTCCTTCTGGGGAACATGGGAGGCAGGACTAGTACTGAAGCACAGCCCCTTGCAACTCAATCAGGCAGGTGAAGTGGGGGTTGAGCAGAATGTCAGCTTACCGTCAGCTCCCAGCACCTCTGACCCCCAGATATCCAAACTCTAAAAATCCTGTTGACCTTTTTGGTCCCCAACAAATTTCCCTTACTTTGACCTAGAAACTATCAGGTTGAACACTGGGAGTTCCTGAATCCTGCTGGGCGGGTGAAGCGGTCCCACGTGGTCCTTGGGGGGCAGCGCTGACATTCCGGCTCCCCTTCCCCAGCCTTGCAGCGGGTGGCTCCTCTCCACTGCTGGAGGAGGGATGAACCTCTGAGCAAAAGGTGGGCCTAGTGCAAAGCCAGTGATGACCTTCACTTCCAGGAGACAGGATGACTGACCTCTTTGCCTTTAAAAAAATTCTTATTTTTTTATTTTGAGAGTCTTTAGAAACTATGTCAGTCTAGATTCCCACAGACAACTCCCTGACTCTCACTTCTGTGTAGACACCATACTCTCTTTTTACCTCTGTCTACACCCCATTTTCTTGTCACTGACCACTTCTAAAAATGAACAAAAAGATAAGGTGTTTTATGTGAGGAAAAATGGAGGTTTTGCCTCTCAGCCTCCAATCCCTTCCTTCTCACCACACTCGCTTTTGTACGGAGCTGTCTTTGCTGAGCTAAGCACAGGGTTAATCAGCTAACTAGCATCAGTGCGATGGTGAAGCTGGCAGTCAATATGAGCAACAGAAAGAGCTGTGGATTTTTTTTTTCCAGAAGCACCTCAATTGGATGAGCTGGGGAAATCTTCCAAATTTCAGAAAACTTTCTATGTTATCAGCAAGAAAAATAATGGTTTCTTAAACTCAAGCACACTCTGCTCTCCTCCACCTATCACACGGAAAGCAACCTGGGACTAATAATTATTTCTTCAACAGTGCAAATTACCTCTGCCTTTTCCTCCCACACTGTCTTAAACGCAGGGTGCCCTTTCATGTTATAGCCAGAAGGGTTAGCTTGTTTAAAACTTGTGCTGCCATTCTCCAAAGTGCCACTCAGGAATCCACTCATGTGGCTCTCATTAATGACAAAGACCTGTGTCAAAGGAGTGTGCAAAACCCCAGAGCATGGAAAGATTCAAAGTGTGACTGAGGCCAAACCACCTATGTACAGGTGAGCCTCCTGGGTCATGGAAGTGTCACCCGATTAAATAACGTGTAGAATTTCCTGGGTGACTGGGTCTCCTCTGCGATTACTAAATGCAAAGCTTTAGGTTGGCTTCTATGCTGAATACAAATTACCCAATAAAACAAATAAAAGCTCTCCAAAGCTATCCCATACATCACATAAATTATTTAGCTCCGTTCAAAAAACAAGTATTATGCTTGTACAGGGGCAAAGTTGAATATCTACATTTACAATAATTAGAAATAATTGCTTAAAATTAATTTGCAAATTAATTACTTTACACATTTAGTCAAAAGCTATTTCATAAAATTAAAAGCACATCTCAAACAGCCAAACAGAGCCTACTTTCTTTATATAACTTTTATTAATGTCGTTTTAGGGGAGTGAGGTTTCTAAAGAAAACATTTCTGTTCACTTAGATATTGCAGAAATATCAGGGACTGCCTATTCAAACCCTTGATTAAAACAATAGTTCCATGTTTGAATATTTTTATACTCTACTAGAGAACTGAACAACATTCCTGTCATTTGGTTATGCAACATTACTCAGTTTAACTGGCACTTTATGTTCTCCGTGTTCAAACACGAATGAGGGAGGAACATTCCTCATCCATCGGAGGACACGGACTGTATTTTGTTAGGATAGTCATCTTGTTATGTCCCATTCAGCTCAGCCCCATTAAGCTTTTGGGCCTAGAATTGCTGTCTCCTGCCAGGATTAATATCTCAGTATCCCTCCCCCCTTAGTTTATGGTTACTTTTCAAGAATTAAATAATCATTCAAAAGTTGGCTTCAGTTTATGAGCTGTTAAACCTGTGGTAGATATGATACTGCAAAAGGGGAAGCATAAAAGTTATTAGTAGCAACTTTCCTTTACAAACATTTATAGTACTGGCCACATCTTTTCTTTTCTTTTCTTTTTTTTTGCCCAAAGATACCTACTTATTTCTAAGCCTTCCTTTGTGTGGTTTCAGGTCTTACATCACAGGCTATAAAATATGCTTATCCAGTAACCATTCACATTTTCTTCTTTAATAGGACAGTTCTCCACATTTATTAATTTTCTGTTTTCCCACCATTGCATTTATTCCACAGGTAAAGTACAACACCATATGCCATGGTAATAAAATCTTGATAACTGAACAAATAAAACAGAATAAAAATGTGGGGTTTTGAGGGGTGGGCTCAAGAGTCTTATGATTATTAATAAAACATGTCTGATTCACAGCTGTGGAGATGGAATGTTCGTAGTCTATAAAATGAGTCAGCAGTGGTGGGACCAAGAAGCATTGTATTCAGCAACCAATATTTGTTGAATTGATTTTAAGTGTTTCAGTGAGCTTAGACCTAAATCTCTTACTGAGTAAAATTTTTTACAATCAGAGTATTGTTGTGTTAAACAGAAATTGATAAATGAATGAATATTTGAATTGCCATCGATGCCCAAAGTGTTTCATTTGTTTGTTTTGGTACTGCTCATGTGTTGGGTCACCTTCTAACTGCTGATGGACTTGGCAAACTCCACCACTGGTATTTTCTCAGAAAACTATTTTCTCTGGCAGTACTAGGCTTCTGTATGATTCATGGATACAAATAGATGCTTAAAGAATACCAAAACCCTTCTTTTCTGTCCTTGCATCCTGAAACTAAGAGAATAAGAATGAAGCACACAGCACTTTTTCAATGAATAAATTCACCATGTGTTTATTATGTGTAAATAAATTGCATAATTTAAGAGCTTTTTTTTTTATTCCTCTACTACACATGGTTTACACTTGGTTTCCTTAAGGTCTGTCTTTTTCTCTCTCTCTTTAAATATTCAAGTTAATTTGATCGAGGACCTGCAAATTGGAGAAGAGTTTGAGAATATTTAAAACAGTAAAAACGTAAGCATTTCATTATGAATGCCGTTAAAACCTAAGAGCCTCATTAACCACCCCAAGGTTTTACTAGTTTTATTTCATTTTTTATAAAAAGCTCTGTACTACACCCCCATCTCTCAGCAAATGCTGATTCCGAGGCCGCCTCCTTTTCTGTTGCTCCCACTCTAACTTATTTATATAGCTCACAGTCAAGAAACCAGCTGTTTGCATATATCTCTTCTATTAGATTGAGAGTTCATAGAAGGAGCGTTCTGAGACATCTCTGTAAACTCATCCTTGCCACCTTGCACAGGACCTGACATTCTGAGACCTCAGTCAAATGCACAGAGTATACAAATGTATCTCATGATAGCATCTGTCTCTTCCAATCATTACTACCACTTATGTTTCATTCCGTGCTTCCTTGTCTGACAAACTACAATGCTTTGGGTTTTTTGAGGAGTAACTCATAAGTTTTCTCTGAACGGATATTTTTAGATCTCGGGTATACTAGAACCAAGTCTTCCAAATAAGCAAGTTTTCAGAGAAGCAGGCTACCACCCAGCCCTTGCTGGCATGTCTAAGTGTCTCCAGTGAGGTCTGGCTACAGTTCTGAGCCGAGAGCTCAGCTTGCCTGTTTCCAGTTAGCAGTAAAACCCTTAATCTTCATCATCCTCAACACTCGACTTTTTTCCCCATTTTTTTCTCACATTCTTTATAAACTAAATAAAGTAGTTCCATTTCATGTCCACTTTAAAAACATATTTTTACAGGATACTCATGGATATTAGATTTTTCTGCATCTTTCCCACTAGCTGAACCATTGTTTCTTTTTTCAATCTGTAGAGAAAAATTCTGTTCCACTGGCTTTTGATTTTGGTTAAGAGTAGCTTTGTCTAACATGGATAGTTGATAGTAAAGACTAATAGATATATATGTATGTGTGTAAATGAATATGCTGCAATTTTGATTAGCATAAGATGTGAAATATGTCAGAGGGTCAAGGAATGCAGAGGAGAGAGAGATGTTCTCTGCCTACACATGTCAAGGACTGACTCAGGGTTCATCAGGCAAACCCAGGGCAAAGGGCATTTCTGAAAACTCAACGTCATGTGTAAACACTCAGAGACATGATAGAGCATGACATGGGGACTGAAGAAGTTCTGTATCTCTAAAGCATGTAGTATACCTTGGGAAATTAAGGGAGGTGTGGTTGCAGAGTTGAAAGAGGTTCAATAAGTAGAAGGATGTACTATTGAATACACTGGGGAACAATTTTTTTTTCATTTTCTGTTGCATGAGGTTTTAGAACTTATTCTATATGTATTTCTGCATCGCTGATTCCAAATCTGAAAATCGTATTTTGGTGCATGCTCTAGTTTTTATGCAATTTTAATTTCTTTTTGTTTTTAAATTGGAGTTATAGCACAACGACTCTTGGATTGAATATAACCACAAAGCAATTCATGTTTTTCAAACATCACTTTCACATAATTGTAGTTGTTTTTAAATCTAAAAAATTATTATCTGATTAAAACATCCTCTTATTTTGTTTTAAGATTGAATCATAGCTCCTTAAAATAGGTGTAAATGTAAGAATAGTCCTGACACCTTCTGTTATATATGAGGTTGTTACACACCTCAACGTCAAAGGCGCAATATTTCATTATTTGTGACATGTACATATATTGCTTATTTTCAAGTTCCCCTTGGCAATCAAGACAAGAATTGGGCTCCTCCTATTGTGTGTCATAATTGTGAGGAAATGCTTCATGACTGGACAAAAGAAAAATTCAAAGGAATGCCTTTTGGTATTCCCATGGTTTGGCGTGAACCTAAGGACCATAGCAGTGACACTTATTTCTGTCTGATTCATACAAAGGGCATTGGCAAGAAAAAATGGCATATGATCGCATATCCTAATATTTCTTCAGCAATACGACCTATCTCACACTCTAAGACACTCCTGGTTCCAGTTTTCTTCTAAGGATGAAAGAAAGTGAACATGGTGATCAAGTGTATTTTGATGAGATGCATGAGGAAATGGTTGTAGAATCTGAAGGGTCTTTTTCTGATGCCAAGTAGTCATTAACCCCTCAGCAATTTAGCCAACCCAAATTGAATGAATTAGTAAGAGATTTGGGCCTATCAAAGAAAGCAACTGAGTTGTTAGCCTCCAGGCTTCAAGAAAAGAATGTACTTCACTGGTTGATTAAAGTATCCCATTTCAGGAAGAATGAACAAACTTTTGAGGACTTTTTTTCCAAAGGCAAACACTTTGTTTACTGTCATATCAGTAGTTTTCTCAGCCAGCTATGTGTTACCACTTACAGTCCAACACAATGGTGTCTATTTTTTTAACAGCTCTAAACGGAGTCTGAAATGTGTTCTCCTACACAATGTTAATGTTTATGCAGCAGTTCCAATTAGTTATTCAACTCATCTGTGAGAAGATTATAATGACATAAAAATTGTCCTCGACTTTCTGAAATATGCGGAGCGTAACTGGATCATTTGTGTGGATCTTAAAATGGTAAATTTTCTATTAGGACAACAGAGATGTTTTATGAAGTATCCTTGCTTTTTGTGTTTGTGGGACAACTGAACTCTGGAGAAACGCTGGAAACAGAAGGAGTGGCTGAAACGTGAAGCTCTGGAAGTAGGGATGCAAAATATTGTGAATGAACTTGTAGTTAATCAAGACAGAATCATTTTTCCCCCACTTCACGTTAAACTTGGCTTAATAAAGCAGTTTGTTCAAGCTTTGAATAGAGAAAGGAAATGCTTTTAACATATTATTGCTGCTTTTCCTGCCTTGTATTTCAAGAAGATAAAAGCAGGTGTATTAGGTGGATCTCAAATTTGAACCCTCATACATGACAAAGAATTTGCCAGGAAGATGAATTAAGAAGGAGAAAGCACCATGGCAGGTTTTAGTGGCAATTGCATATAACTTCCTTGCAAAAAAAAAAAAGCAGAAAACTGTGAACTTCTCGTTCAGAGCATGCTGTTGGCTTTCTGCGACATTGCTTGTAACATGAGCATTAAGATTCACTTCCTGAACCTTGATAAGTTTTCTGAAAATCTTGGAGCTATTAGTGATGAGCAGACTACTGGTAGAGCATCAAATAAGATTGTCCTCAACAAGTACACAAATGCAAGAGCTACAAACGCAAATTTCTGCCTGAATAGAATTTAAATAAGTTTTGCAAATTTTATGATTCAAATAAGTGTTTTAATATGTTCTATTTCAAAATTGTAGACAAATTCTGATGCAATCATATCTTTTAGTGTATTAGTGTATTTACTGCATTATATAAATTATTATATTTTCACAATGATGATGCTCAAGAAGACATTCTACTTTATTATGTTATACTAAATGTTGAAAATTTTACAATAAGATGAACACCTAAAATCTTGAATTGCAAAAAATATGTAGCTTACAGAGAAAAACTAATGTCAGATTTGAGATCAGTGCACTCAAATTAGGTAAGAACAAGTGTTTTTGTGAATGCAACATAAATTTTGTTCCCCAGTGATATCTGTTTTAGGAACTTAACCTGGGCATCAAGATAGAACTTAAATTAAAAGGTCTGAGAATCATCAATAAATCTAGAAGTGATCTGAAGTGAACACCAAGTCAAAGAGAATTACAGGATTAAGAGATTACCCATTATCTTTCTACCTGGAAAAATAATATAATTTCAAAGGTTATATATGGAAGAAAACGTAAGAACTCTAGGGAATAACTGCACCATAACGGAGATGTGAGTTATATGTACATAATTTAGAATTCTCAAGGTATATATGTATAGTAAAAATACCACAGCATTACACAACAACGTACACAATATCTCTGATGTGCTCTGTGGCATGCCACATGTCAAGAATACAAATGAAGACTAGAAAGAAAAAGTTTTCCAATTTTCAGGAGTTGGGGACTAACTAATGTAAATATAAAATAAGTTTCATGTAAGTTCTGATTGCAAAATTTAATATTTTAGACTTCAGAAACATATTAGATCAATGTCTTTATGAAAGATCCCTGACCTGTGGAGTTTGGAGGAAGTAAGGGTAGAGTATGCCAACCCAGGGGCATCACAGGAGCAAAGGGAAAGGATGGAGATGATTCATTTGTGGAATAGGAGACTGACAGGAGCATAAATAGTTTTAAATTAATAGCATGTTAAGGTAAAATAAGGACAGTTTTGCCTAAGTACAGTGGGAAGAGATTACAGAGATGGCCTCAGCACTAAAACGGGAGCTTTTAAATGTTATGGGGGAGTGGCCTAAGGAAGAGGGTGCAGGAAGACTAGGCTAGGGAGAAAGTGCGCACCAGACTCAAAGAAGGTCAAGAGTAACCCTGAGAGGAGTTATGGATTACCCTATTGCCTTGGCAACAGACCTCTAAATCCTTCCCTTTCCACTCCTCTTAAGTCTAGACACAATTTTGCTTGCTGTTATAACTTTGCTAAAGGTATATTTTGATTCACTGGTCATAGCTAGAATGCAGCAGACACCCCACATCTGTGAAGAACATGAGGACGGGGGTTATGCTATTGCACATAGAGATTCCGCTAGTGTATATAAAATTTCTTGCTGTGGTTTTTCCCAAATTGACTTGAAATGTTTCAATTTCTTGCTTCTTTGCTAAATCTGCATCTGAAAAAGAACAAAGAGAAAGTAAGAAAGAAAGGAAGAAAGAGAAGAAAGAAAGAAAGAAAGAAAGAAAGAAAGAAAGAAAGAAAGAAAGAAAGAAAGAAAGAAAAAAAGAAAGAAGGGAGGGAGGGAGGGAGGGAGGGAGGGAGGGAGAGAGGGAGGGAAAGATGGAGGGAGGGAGGGAGGGAGGGAGGAAGGAAGGAAGGAAGGAAGGAAGGAAGGAAGGAAGGAAGGAAGGAAAAGAAAAGAAAGGAAGGAAGAAAGAAAGAAAGAAAGAAAGAAAGAAAGAAAGAAAGAAAGAAAGAAAGAAAGAAAGAAAGAAAGAAGAAGGAAGGGAGGAAGGGAGGGAGGAGGGAAGGAAGGAAGGAAGGGAAAGGAGGAAAAAAGGAAGAAAAAAAGAAAAAAGAAAGAAAGGGAATAAATCAGGAACTGTACAGTATTTGAGCAACTTGTAAGCACACAGTATGTATTTTCTGAAAAATATGATACATAAAAATAAATTCATGAATAATTAGAGAAAACTTCTTATGATGGAGGCTGAAACTTCTGGGTTTGTTTACTTATTTTTTTCACTGGACTTTTAGCTAAATCTACAGGCGGAGGTAGTAAACACTGCTGTCGTCCTGTTCTAATACATATTGTAACTACAAATAACTGAGACTGATTTCAACAGCCACACCAGAAAAGTGATGCCTGCCTTTGAGATCCAGCTTTGTAACACTTGGCTCTTATGAAACCGTTTTTCAAGCTTCATTTAGTTGGTACTAAAGAGCCCACTGTTGCTATATACTACATGTGGAAAAATGATTCTAGTCAGGCACACTAAATTCCTTGAGTAAATATGTATAGTGGAAAGAAGCAACGTACTAGGTCTGGTCCTAGTTTGAGGACTGGCAAACAAAATAGTCTATGGATTTCCAGTTTTCAAAAGTGAATTCAATTCTGGAAATCCACGCTGTGTAGTGGCGTTGCCACACTGGGTGCTGCTGGGGACCGAACAAATAGTTCTGATAACACCGTTGGTGTGTACCAAGTCCATGAGGCTAGGAAAGGAAAGGCTGGAGTGAATCTAAGGAGGCCATTACTGCCAATTGCACCCCAAAGGTTAAGCTGTATGTGGAACACATTAATAAAGCTCTGAAGAGCAGAGAGCTGGGAAACTGCCATTTAAGTGGAAAACTTAATGCATTTCAGAAGCAGCAAACCGGCAGCAGGTGGTCTGACTCTGGCTTGAACATGTGTTTTGTTTGGCCTTGGTGTTTTAAAAACAACATAAACTTGTCTTTGTGCTGGGCATGTATTCTCTCCCTCTCCACTTTTCCCACCACTCTCAGTTGCCTTACGTTCATCACACTCAATTCATTTATGCACCTGATGTTATTTGACTTTGCAACACCTAAAATATTTTTTTTATTTTTTATAGCAGCATAGTATTATAATAGAATGACTTTGGAGGCAAACAACTTGAGCTGAAATCTAAATTAAGTGATTTATTAACTGTTCAGTGGCATCTCTCTGAACTTCATTCTTCTCTTTTTTAAAAGAGGAGACTTAAGGATAATAGTAACTGCTCTGCTTACTACGGAAGCTCAGCAGAGAGGAAATGAGGCAAGATAAAGTATGAGGATATATATTTTTTTACTCTAAGTGCTATATAGCTGCTATTATTCAAAGTGGAGAACTTTGTTTCTAGAACTCTTTAATTTTGCATACATTCTGCAATGGTAACTGACTTTAGGAACCCTGTGCCTGGGTCCTTTGAAGTGTCTGCTCTGTGTGTACATGTCAGTAGATATCAAATTTGACTGCACAGTAGAATTAATGGTGGAGCTCTAAAAAATAACAGCACCAATAACTCTAAGTCAATTGATCTGGGAGTGAGCTGAGCCTTTTTTTTTAGCTATAACTGTCTATTTGTTTGTTCTTCATACTCTCCATTTGGTTTTAGTGAGCTGTCAAAGCTCAGAAACCATGGCTTACACTAATTCAGTATAAACATCACTGAATAGTAAGATTTAGTCAGAATTGACTTGATCATTTTCAGGCTATTTTGTATTAAAACAGATACAGCAGATATGGCTAGTTAGATTTTCTATCTTTTAATTCTGTTGTCCACAAAGTGTGACAGTATTGATACTCTCTAATATGATAAACCAATTAATGCTGTCCCCCAGCCCCCATAATATCCTAATCCCCAGAATTTATAATTGTTGTTTACCATGGCAAAAATGACTGAGTGATTGAGTTAAAAATCTTGAAATTAGGACAGTAACCTGTATTATCCAGGTAGGACCAATGTAATTACAAAGTTTCTTATAAGAAGAGGTGGTAGAGTTCCCCTCAAAAAATACGTAAGGTCTGAAGCACAAGTTATAGAGGAAAAAGCAGGCTACTGCTAGAAATACTGTTGGCTTTGAAGATGAAAAGGGGGCCATAAGCCAAGGAATGTAGGTTGATTCTAGTAGTTGGAGAAGGTGAAGATGGATTCTCCTGATGCACCTCTGCCAACAATTTGATTTCCATCCTTTGTGAACCAATTTCAGACATTTGAACTCTAAAAGTATAAGGTAATAAATTCAAGTTGGGTTAAGCAACTATGTTTGTGGTAATTTGTTATAGTAGCAGTAAGAAACTATTAAGCCTGAAATTTACTAAAAAATAGAAATTATCAAGACTTCTCCCAGACCTATGGTCTCAGAATCTCTGAGATGTGGGTTCAGCAATTCATGCTTTCATGAGCTACCCAGGTGATTCCAAGTGCACAGTAATAAGAACCACTGCACTAGACCACGGTGTTTAATCAGTTTTCTTTTCCTAAAATGTATGGTTCAGTGGCTTTGAAAGTGGGAGAGTATGTACCAACACTCAATTCAGCATGAGTACAAAATCCTTTATATCATGAAAGAGAATGCAAGCAATCCTATGAAAAAGGCATTTAAACTGAAGACAACAATGGGTAGATTCCCATTGTCTAGCATGATTGCTGGGCATGTAAAAATATGTATTTTAAGAGAGTTCTGGTCTTCAGTACAGAAATTACACACTTCAACTTAACGTATTCTCATGCAGTGAGAACGCAATACTAATATCAGTAGGCATCCCCTCTTTTTATAGGGGGATTTGAGGAAGAGGCAAATTCAACCTAAGAATCCATTTTATAGCATTTATTTTTAGTTTTTGTGCTATTCACACAACAAGTTTAATTTAAACCTGAGTGGAATAGCTAGCATGTATTTTCATGCTCTAAATGCCCATGCGTTGTTGGTGGAGGGGAATTTACATTTTAACAAAATATTTGTGATTTCAAAATATCTTAATTGACTACCATACAGTGAGTGAAAACCATATGCAACTAGTAAACGTGGAAACTTATTCACTGCTTTGATTCTCATAATGGAAACTTAGAAGGGACCCCATCTGTTCCTTTAGGTCTATCTAACCCTGCTGTGTCAGTTTAAACTGTTGGCAAGTGTGCACAGGATTTTAAAAAGTAGGTACCTCTACGTGGGGAAAACCTTGAAGACTACTGATTCTTATTCCCGAGGCTTCTAATGTATTGAAAGCCAGAAGTTTCCACTTTGACATTGACTGGTGACTAGTCTAACTATTATAATATTACCAATCTAGCAGCCCTTGAAACTGTCTGTATATAAACTTTTCATGTGACCCAACTGGGTACTCTACATTTGTCACTTGAACCTAAGAACAATCTTCTAAAAACATTGAACTCACTTCTTCTGTTATTTATAGCATAGTCGGTAATTTCTTCGTCAAACTACTTAACTGCATTTTATCATACTTTTAAAAAATATGGCACAAGAATCTAAAGTTCAAGGAAGTATAACAACCAGTTGAAAAATATTCACCAGACAAGTAATCATGCACTCTTGTGTCACCTGACACGCAGTGAACAAGCTGATGAATGAGTCAGGATTTAAATGGTAATTATCATTCATCATTATAATAGACTTATTAATTCATAAATTCTTGGTAAGCCAATTTTCTATAAAACGGTTAATAAAAGTGGAAAAGAAAAAAATAGCCCCAATGTGATAAAAAATGTAAGACCTGAAATATCTTTTCTACCGCATATATCTCTTAATTATCCAGTAGTTTTATATTAAAATATTTCTTAATACAGAACTATATTTTCTCAGTATTTTGAAAGAACAAAAAGTGCAATTGCTTTTATTACGTGCTCCCTCACACTTCCCCGTATGAACCAGAATAAATATAAAATCCAAATGGAAATAGTATTTAAATGCTCTAAATTAATATAATCCCAAATAAACTGAGGTTGTTTTAAACAGTGATTCTCATTATTAGTAAATGTCAAAGTATCACACTGTAAGTTGTTTACTGGACTAAATCTTGCATTCTACACACTAGCAACTTCTACATATTCAGACCTATACAGATTAAAATGTCAAATTAAGCTCAACATGAGCACAATTGTCTTTTTTATAGTTTGAAATACATTTTAATTGCACTTTGTATCCCTTAATGTGCTACAAAAGGAAATGCAACAGTGAGAAGCAAGTGTTAAAAAAAATACTTTTAACAGCTGCTAAAATATAACAACTGCTAAAATATTAAAGATATAACTTTTAAATTTTATTTCTTAAGTCTGCTTAAATGGTCATGTATAGTTGTTCCTCAATTATATTCAAAGTAGGAAATTGTTTTTTAAATTTTTATTTATTCCTTTTTTATTTTTTAGAGAGAAAAAGCAAGAGAGAAGGGGTAGAACAAGAAACATCAACTCCTATATCTGCCTTGACCAAGGAAGCCCAGCGTTTCAAAACAGCTACTTCAACGTTTCAGGTTGACATTTTATTCACAGCACCAACACAGGTCAGGCCTATTTTTAAAAATTTTTTAGTCTTGATTATCTCCCGGGAAATAGGACAAATATTTTATTTGCATAATTTTGCTCTCAATTTAGAACATTAACTACAAAATCTCATGATTAACTATATTTTATTTTTTGTTTTCCTGGGGATAGTTAACATAAAAATTGACTATTATCTGTGTTAAACTCATATATATATATATATATATATATATATATATATATATATCTTAAGTTTAGTTAACAACAGAGTCAGAATACAGAATTTCACTTATATTTGCATCCAATATTTTAGAAAAAAATAGGTTAGTCATTGATCAAAATAGTACATTTCCCACTAAGTTGGGTGTAGAGTTAGAAGGAGAAAGATCACATTAAGATATTAAATAAGATCACATGTATAGACACAAATATCTATCATGTGTATCCTATAAGGGGATTTCAAATAACAGATAATTATTCTATGACTTTTCATTTCCCTTTATATGTAAGTAAAAGTTAATAATATTGTGCACTAGACCATCAATAGATAACCTGCTGTTAACATTAGTGTTTGATGTTTTATTTAAATAATGGTTCTGCGATTAGGACCATATTACCTGACAAAGGTTTGACACATAGTTTCCCAGGTTTCACTAATATACCTTGGAAGGAAAAAAGGGAACATACCACAAAATTGGTAATAGCTATAAACTATATGTACAAATAAGATTCTTTCTCCCCGCTTCCTTCCACTTATTATTTTCTGTTTGTGTTGGACAATATGTGTGTTAGGTGAATGCCCTCGCCTTCCATGGCGGCTCATGTTTATGCTTCTAAAAGTGAATAATGGGACAGCACATCCAGGATCATTGTTCTCTTTAATCAGAATCCTGAGGAGATATGTTACTTGCAGCCCTAGCATATTAGAAAAATGAAAAGACCGTTCATACCTTTCCCGGCTAACCCTTTATTTTCCCTTAGTGGTTGAAAATAAAATTTCTTGAGCAAGGACACTCACTTTCTGTCAGGAAGAAAACCCAACCCCCAACTAAAATAAATGAATAAATAGATTAAATAATTAATTAAAAAATGAATGAATCACAGGATCAATCAACTTTGCTATCTTATCACAAACTGTCTTGCAACCTTGAACCCCAGGCTGTGCCTGAGGTTCTTCAGTCTTCTTTAGGTGATTGTCCCAAGGGCTTCTTCCATAACACTGGCTCTAAATAGTATGTGGCTGGTCAGAGCCCAAGAAACTACTGAGCTGTGAAAGTTGATACTATTGACGAGACTCTAGAGCAGAGGTCCCCAAACTATGGCCTGCGGGCCAAATTGTGGCCACCTGAGGCCATTTATCCTGCTTCTGCCTCACTTCCAGAAGGGGTACCTCTTTCATTGGTGGTCAGTGTATGGAGTACTGTATGTGGTGGCCCTCCAATGGTCTGAGGGACAGTGAACTGGCCCCCTGTGTAAAAAGTTTGGGGACCCCTGCTCTAGAGAAATAGGCAGTGTTCTGTAATAATAAACTCAAGTTGTATGACAATTAGAACATCATTTACAAAGCACTGAAATATGGAAGTCTTAATTTATTTGAATCAACACATACATGATTATCAGCAAATAACTTCTATCACGAGTGTCATTTTGCTTTTCTGAGCATTTTATACAAACTTGGAACCATTCTGATGTAGAAAGTTCATTGTTTGTGCTGGTGTTAGAACTGTTGACCTCTGACTTATTCATATTTACCAGATAGTCTTTTGCAAATATAATTGTAACATTTATTTAGTTTCAAAAATTGTTGCAATATGCCATTTATCTTTCCTTTTACAACTCCTTATTTTGGGTGTAATTTTAAAAAATGTATAAGTGGCACTTTATTATTTATTTACTCAGTCCCTGAAAAAATCTGAAAGATCTTTTTGTGTGTGTGTGTAACAGAAGTGCCGATCAAGAGAGGGAAGTGTAGTTGCACTGGAAGCACAATTCCCAGGACTCTGGCCTCCATCTAGGGACCAAAGCAATCAGTTATGACTGACATGATGAGATACAGAATGTAAAGATGGCCTGGCATGATCACCTATAGAAACTTATATTTAGCCCATCTGTAACTCATTCATTGTTACTCCAATTTTTCTAACATTCTCCTGCTCACCTTTGAAAAACTAGTAGAAGATTCAGATGGGTTTATTTTCATGACCTTGTGGTTTCACTCTACTCAATATTTGGGGGAGAAATACCAACCCTCATGCTGACTTCTTTCATTAAATATTTTTTAAAAATATACACGCTCTGAAAACTGAGAATGCTATATTTATCTAACTAGTCTAGTTAGTGTATAAGATACCTAATCTCCTCACACTTAACAGCCAGGCATCCCATCAAGTTCCTTGAAAAAGCAAGCATGCTTATTGTCATAACAAAGAAACACTGTCTGAGAAGAGATTCCCTCTCATCTGCCAGCACAGCACATGAAATCCAAAACTCATCCACTGGGACACTTAACCTCCCACCTCCCTCTCTCTAGTCATTTTTCTGTGCTGTCTTTTTGAGGTGCTCATGAAAGATTAGAACCACAATGCCCACTCTTCTGCCTCATCAGGAAAAATCAAATCAATATATTTCTTTGCACTACCAAAGGAAGTCCAGAGTACTAGGAGAAAGTAGGCCTCAAAATGGAGAGGAATGTATAGATATGTACATTCTTTCTTTTATCTTATAATGATGCCCCTTGCCTTAAATAAGCTGGTAGGTATTGCTGAATACTATAGCATTTATTTAGGACTTTAGATAACACTGCCTTCCTACCTAAACATATTTTATATACATGTTATTATTATTTTTTTTTTGCAAACAGCGTTTCCATGTAAGAGGCCACCACTTTTCTCTCTTTATGACTCCACAGCACAGCATTTATGTTCCTCTTTCTCTCATGCAAACTCACATACATGCACACCAATGCCTAACTTACTCAGTGAAGCAAATTTCAGCATGTAAAATGACACTGAAGAGCATAGCATTCACAATCGAATGCACATATCATAAGAATACTTTTATAGTGCATAATTCTGTTTAAAATTTTACATTAAAACTACGTTAGAGCATCAGCTCCCTGCAGGCAGGTATTTGTCTTTTGCACTGACTAGATGGCTTTGTTGGTTACAGTGTGATCCTGAAATATTTGTGATTAGTACAGTAATTCATAAAAACTAAATAATAATGGATAAAAGGAAATACATGTCTTGATGTAGGTTTCTGACAGCCTTTGAACATTGACAATTTTTTAAACAAGGAGGTTCTTTTAAGTTGAGAAACAGGAATCAAAATAGAGTTTCTGTTTGTTGGGAGATGGTCTTCTCATATATCTGGTATAAAGCTGGCTCACACCAGTGCAAGTTAAACCAGATGTATAAATATTGAAATGTTTTCATACTGGTTGATAAGTAACTACTGAGTGCTCAACTACCCCTGTAACCTGGTGTTTCACTATCCTTAAGAATTCTTCTGGACCTTCCTGAGTCCTTCATAAAAAGGGTTAGTGTCCAGCATAGCAGGGGACCTGCAATACTGATCAGTCAATGCCTCTGCTCTCCTATTTGCTAAATATTTTGAATAATATCTCTGCCTTCCTATTACAGTTCTGATAGGAGGCTAGTCCTTTCCCTTCCCAAAAGGCAGGCAGGTAAAAAGTTCTATGAGAGATGAAAAATTGTCTTTACCCGCTGTGTAGAAGATCATTGAAAGGTTTGTAAAAAATGAATGTATAACTTTAGTAGATGTCAACAGCAAAGGACAAAGGAAAGTGAGATAAAGTTAGAAAGAGACATACAGATTTAGAGTAGAAATCAGAGAACAGAGATAGGAGAATAATGTCTTATCTTGGGCTACATTGACTAGACACAGGTGTGTGGAGAACATGCATAATTATGGGAAGAAACTGAAAGAAGAAGGTCAAAGACTGGATAAATGAACATAACTACAGTATCTGGCCTCTGTGGGCATCCAGGAAGGTAAATGCATGCATAAAAGTGCACATGCACCTATCAGTGCACATAAACGTCAAAGACATAGATGTGAAATGCATCAATCTAATGAATAAGAAGAGGTAGCAGAAATCTAAGCAATGGGAAATCACTGCAGTAAGGCAAAAAGCAGCATAACAGTCCCAGTTGGTCAACCTAGTGACTTCATCTGAAATAGGAGTTGATTCCAGAACCTGAGAAACAGGGGAAACAACAACAACAAAAAGTTCTTGGTGTCAAGATTGCATGAGTGTTATGTTCCATTGAGCTAGCTAGAATTATTCAAACACCTTACAGATTTCTGCATTTAAATTAATATATGAGGCAATCACTTGAGATCACTCCCCATTTTTAAGGAAACAATTTTTTAAATTAATTTCTTTTATCTCTGAATTTTGGACTCCCTTTAACTCTGTCTTCCATTTCTGCATTACTTTCTTTAGATATGTTTTTGTTTGTTCCTTCTAGTGCTAGGATCCTAGTTCTACCAAGATATAGTTAATATCATATATAGTTTTACAGATGCTCTTTGCAGTATAGACTCTGGTGTTCACCACTCCCTCTGTCACACTCACAACCTCTAGCAGTCCTGCTGGCCCTATAGTCCTGATAAATTTCTTGCTTCAAGTGGGAGGATATACACTAGTCTCAACCTTAATAAACATAGTCTTGGCCTGACCTGTGGTGACACAGTAGATAACGCATCAACCTGGAATGCTGAGGTTGCTGGTTCAAAACCCTGGGCTTACCTGCTGAAGGCACATATTGAAGTTAATGCTTCCTGCTCCTCCCCCTATTTTTCTCTCATTCTCTCTTTCTTTCTCTCTCTCCCTTCTCTAAAATGAATAAATAAATTTAAAAAAATAAAATGAGATAGACACAGTCTTTACCATACCCACAAAACTAGCAACCAGAGCACTGGTTCTCCCAATGAGTAAGACTGCAGGAATTCTTACATAAACCAGTCAAGATGACAAAGAGGACACAGTGTTAATCCCGATATAGAACTGAAGTACAAGACAAAGAAACTGAGGCAGAAGCCTCAATTTTTATTGTTTGGACAAATGGGAAAGTATATTAATTGATGCTGCTCCACAGCGAGCTCATTATTTAGTGCTGGTTTTACGAGCAATAAGATAACTTCTAGGTCCCACTGACTAGTAATGCTGTGAGTTCTGGTCAGATTTCTATAGGAGTCAGTGAGGACTACAGCTGGATATGATCAGTGACCCTGTCTGTAGCATGGTAGAGAAAATTAAGTCACCTGACTTCTCAGGTGAAACACACACATTAACATGCATGTCAGCACAGCACAAGAAGGATAAAAAAGTGCACATAGGCAAGAAAGGAAGAATGACATGTGGCAAGAAACTAGGTAGCATTAGATATAATGCAGAGAGTCAGTAAATCCTGCCAGGCACATGAGAACAGAAAGCTATTGGGAGCACAAGGCTAAACAACTGGCTCAGCCAACTCCTGGCAAGAGAATGATTACTAATTCTCTACTAAAGAGGAATTGGTAATAAATACTAAACTCATACACCTGTAGTATAAGTTTAACTCATAATTTACACAAAATTTAATCTAGTTAATATTTTATAAGAGTATCGAAATAATGATGAAATTATTCTTATAGAAAATTCTTGGGTGTAAAACCCAATTAAAGCTCTCCATCCAGGTGTTGAGAGAAGCCTATAATCATTTTATCAATAGACTAATTATTTTTAAAAATCTAAGTTGTTCTTAATTGGGTCTTTTATATTCATTTCTTCTCAGAGGAAAAGAAATTAGTGGAGATAGTGAGAAGAGGACTACATGATCAGTATCCCAGGAAATTTTAATGACAAATATATGAGGAGGCCAATTATTTAAAAATAATAATTAATAATACCAAATCTGACACATGAACACCAGAGTAAGTTTTTATAACTCTACTTGTAAAAGATTTGGTTTTCTTTTACCCTTAGTCTTTGGATTCTAAGACATTTTTTTAGTAGCAGTAATATTCATTTATGAAATATGGATTCAATTAATAAGCTATATTTATACTCAGTCTGTTAAATTCCTGCTTTTAAACAATTGGGTTTACTGAGCAAGCTGATTTAATACCTTACTAAAAAGAAAAAGAATGGATATTCTCTTTAATCAAAGATCCATGTGGATAAAATTTAAGCAAGTAGGCCTTTTCTCTGTAGAATACAAAAATATAACTGAGTATATATTTTAAAGACATACACACAATGGAAGAAATCAAACTAAATGTGTGTGTTTAACCTCTTTAACTTTCTGAATATTGAATATGGTAAGATTGAGTATGACAGTCAAGTAGCTAGGTTGAAAGTTTTTTCTTATTATATCTTATTTTTACTCTTCTCCAAAATCCAAATGAATTCTTCAGAATTCATTTTTATAAAATAATCTATTTCATAAAGGTGAATCAAATGATTGGTTATACAAATAATCAATAATTAAACAAAAAGGCTGGGGAAATGAACCCATGTTTGCTATTGATCTGGTTATATCTGTTTCTCATTATTGTTTAACATAGGATCATTCTTTGGAATAATAAGCATACACTCAAAGAAATTAGAAAAAATAAAAGGAGTAAATTTTATTTGCTCTTGTATATTTAATACACTTTCTTATTGTGCCATAATACAGTTTGCTAAGTTTTTTTCCCTAAAAACAAAGACTAGTATAGATGCAGTAATTATCTTTTACTTATGTCACATATCCAAGAAAAATTTAATTTAATTACCTTGATTCTCTAGAAATATTTTGTGAGAATTAACGTTTGTTGTAGGAATTTCTGTAATCTTGTTACTGCACTTTTGTTCAAGTCAGGTGAGTTAGAAATAATGGACATAGTGTGGCTTCTATGTAACTGTACAGTCTCATCTGGTGTCTCAGCCTTATTGTCACCAGTGGTGCCCATAAATCATTTTAGGCAAAATTATGAAGTAAATGGTTTACTTAGGCCTTTCTAATGTCCTTTGCCTACCCTTTGGACACTGTGGGTGTTTTTTTATCCAATTTTATTAATTTTATTCTTAAGTCAATTAAGCATTAGAGTTTTATCAGACTAATATATTCACAAATTAATTGAATTTGTATTTGTTTTGATGAGAAAAATACCTAACTTCATAAGATAACATGATGAAAATTTAGGCAAGAATCAGGGAAAAGAAATATTTTTGACAAAGAAGTTTCCTTAACAACTTTGCAAAAATATGCTTTTTAATCATCCTTAAGACATCTCTTAATGTTGTGTGTGTGTGTGTGTGTGTGTGTGTGTGTGTGTGTGTGTGTGTGAAAGAGAGAAAGAGAGAGAGAGAGATTTTTTTTTAAAGAATGATACACTTTTCAGCCTGACCTGTGGTGGCGCAGTGGATAAAGCGTCGACCTGGGAACACTGAGGTCGCCAGTTCAAAACCCTGCACTGGTCTGGTCAAGGCACATATGGGAGTTGAGCTTCCAGCTCCTCCCCCCTTTCTCTCTCTTTCTCTCTCTCTCACTCCGTGTCTCCTCTCTAAAATGAATAAAATAAAAATTAAAAACAAAATAAAGAATGATACACTTTTCCTAGCAATAAAACCATAATCCTATAAACACAGTCATAAGTCTCTAAGGGTATTTCTTATATCTGTAATATTTTTTATTGTTACATGAATGAAATTATTATATCAAATAACAAAAGGCACATTCACTAACCATATATATTTAATATTATATAAACATATATATATGTATGTATACACGTGCAAAATTTGGGTAAAAATACTCATAGGCAATAGCTGTCAATATATCTTAAACTGTTGTATTGCATACACCAGAGGATACTTAAGTGCCAATCTGATTTATTTCTAAATGCAAGAAGTGACAACTGTAATTTGTGAGGATTGACAACTATGCTAAGCAATGGCATTTAAGCCAATGAGTGATCTGAATAGTTGACAGCTGTTCAAGACTTGAATTTTCTATAGGGCATGACACTTTGGTAAATGACTGTTAGCGAACCATGGTCTTATGAAAATCAATTTATGATCACTGAAATAGTAGGACATTCCAATGCTTAACCAGAATATGCTTTATAATCTCTATGACTTTCATTAGAGAACATTCGCAAAACAATTTCTAAAACTATAACTAAATAATTTTTTTACCACTAGAAATATCAATCACTAAATACCAAACATCTTATTCAGAGCTACTAATGACATTAAATGAATATGTAAAATGCCAAAGAGACATTACAAAATACATCCCTTGCATTGTCAAAGAACATCTACCAAAGATTCCACCATTCTTGCATGTAGTGAGTCTATATACAAAATCAGAACTTTCTTAAATCTGTAAGTTTGCCAACTATAGCACCAGATCAGTAAAACAGAGAGAGTGGGAGGAGTTGCTCTAAGTATGCACACCCATTATCTAGTGGTCCACATTATCAAATAAAAAGTACTGGGGAAAACAAATGCAACTTGAAGAGAAGTCAAATGACAAAGCCTAGCCATTTAAAAACCCAAATAAGCAATAACTCCCCAACCAGGTCTTATTTCCACTTACCTTCTGATGCCCTCCTTACTCTGATCTTCTTTTCCCGATTTCCCAGAAATCAAAACATGTACTCTACTCTAAAATTTTTCTACCCCTTGGTCTTGCATTAAAACTAACCTCTTTCTATCCTATAGTCTATGAAACCATTCTTTGGAAGACAGATTTTATGTTGTTGTTGTTGACTTAAATATTTTTAAAATGTCTTTTATCACCAAGTTATATGATAGGTTCTAATGATACAAAGGTTAAGGTAAAAGAGTTGCTTTCATCAAGAAATTGCCAGTCTGGATGAAAATATTTCTATGAATGGGCTACAAATATATTATTTGTAAGATTTTTTTGGTTTTGCATTTTAATAAAGTACTTCTAGAAGAAACTAATAACATAAAAGGAAGTTGTAAGGAAAAAATTTTAGATACTACAATGGGAATGCAAAGAGAGGTTAGATGTGGATGAGAATATTTTTTAAAAAGCAGACTTTGCCTGACCTGTGGTGGCACAGTGGATAAAGTGTTGACCTGGGAACACTGAGGTCACCAGTTCAAAACCCTGCACTGGTCTGGTCAAGGCACATATGGGAGTTGATGCTTCCAGCTCCTCCCCCCTTTCTCTCTCTCTCTCTCTCTCTCTCTCTCTCTCTCTCTCTGTGTGTGTGTGTGTGTGTGTGTGTGTGTGTGTGTGTCTCCTCTCTAAAATGAATAAAATAAAAATTAAAAAAAAGCAGACCTTTACGTCATAGTCACACATGTTAGCTCATTAAATATTATTTTCATAAACATGCAACCCCTTACTAAGTAAATATAATAACTGTTAAATGTTAAAATTATTTAATCAGTGTGAAATATTAACATGATTATACTGCAAATCCTATAATGGTAAAGTCAGCCTTATATGTTGAGAATTGAGTCTCAACTATAGAGTGAGGTCATTCCCATCACTAGTCACCTCATTAAGTAACAAGTGAAGGAACATCCAAAGATAAGAGAGAAATGGTTCTCAAACAGAGGTGACTATGTTCTCTAGGGACATTTGACAATGTCTGGAGACATTTTTGGTTGCCACAACTTGGAAAAGTGCTCCTGGCATCTATAGACTACAGGTGTGAGGAAACATTCTACAATGCACAGGACAGCCCACACAACAAAGACTTATTCAGCAACTCCAAATGTCAATAGTGCTGAGGTTGAGAAACCCTCCTATAAAGCGTATGGTGGCATCTTTTCCAAAAAGTGTTATCTTGAGATTATCCTTTTTTGTCCTGAGATTCCTCCAAGTGTGGGCAAGGGGTAAACTCATAGTGATAAAGTTTAAAGTGTGGTATTGTCACAACCCTACCTAAGAGCACTTAATGAATTTCTCAAACTTGAGTGAGCATTAAAATATCTAGAATACTTCTTTAAAATACACGTTCCTGAGTATGCTCCCAGGGATTCTAATTCAATAAGTTTAGCATAATAGTCAGGAATATTATTTTTTTAGCTAATTCTGATGTGAATGATTGAAGGATCATAAAGTAGGAAACATTGATCTGCTGGATAAAAACCAAGTTTCCATCTTTATACAATCCATGCATGTTTTCTTTTGATGCATATAGTGTCCCTCTCCTTTCATTTCATGTTCCAACATGAATGATCTACTTGAAGTTCTTGGAAACTTTGTACTATTTCAGGAATTGCTCACCATTCATATATTTCTTCAGCCGGGGATACCTTTTCTTCTTTGTCCTACTGTTGAATAACCAGTAAGTAGTGTGATGGTAAAAAGGTACTGACCATCCAAAACAAAGAAAATATCCCTCATTTATAGTATTTGTCAATTTCTGTAATATAAATACTCCTACCATGGACAATTTTAAGCTATCCATGTGATACTTCAGAACACTGTATTGCGAATAAAGTTGCACTAATGAGAATAAAAGCAGCTATTGAGATGGTGTGAGTAGCTCTGACATAACTCAGCAAGTCCTCCTTCAAAGCCTTGTTCAATAACTCCACACTATTTTTTGCACATTTAATATTGCAACTATTAAATTTTCTTATTTGTATTTCTTAATATGCACATTACATAACTAGACTGTGAGTTCTTTGAGACTAAGGCCTATGGCAATAAAAAATGTGTTCAGGTGAATTACATTTACAGTGAGTTTTTGTATATTTTCCTTTTAATTAAATATTAAGTTATTTAACAACGTATTAAAATTCTCTAAATTTCTGTGTCAGTCATGTTAAAATGTACCAAGCCGAGTGTTTTGATACAAGAACTTAAGCCAAAGTATTCAAGAAGGAAACTGTATCTTTTGGGAGTCAGCCTAAAATTTAATAAAAGTGAGATATGTGACCTTGGAAAGTTAACTTTGGGCTACTTTTTACTAATAGGAATTGTCTTCCAAAGAATGTACATTCTGGAATATTTTAGTCTGAGAAAGGTGTATTTATTTACACAGTACTTTATCAATAGTCAAAGTACTGTACAGTCAACTTTGCTGAGTTGAGCTATTACCACTTTTACATTATCAGGCATTTCTTAACCTGGTCCAGCTTTTCTCAGAAAAAAGTTTGTTCCACTCCTAAGTAATTACTTTTCTGAATTGGACCATATTTTTTGAGGGCAGAAACATTTAAAAATTGTTTTAGTACTCAAAGAAAATAAAGACTTTTCATGCTGCCATAAGAAAGAGTAAACCTTAAGTATGTAGGGAGATTGTTTCATTTGAAAAGATATATAGTTATATTTCTGAACCTTCAAAAAAATCACTATGTGAATATATTATATAGGTCATTTGCTTTCTTAGTTATGTAGATATTCAACAGAATATTTGTTTTACTTAAGGCCAATTCTAAAATGTTTAACATTAGTGAATGTTTTCTCTCTCTGTCTCTGTGTCTCTCTCCCTCTCTCAGTCTATTTCCACATGCATGGTGGGTGTGTATGTATGCATAGTCATAGATTCAAATATATCTAATGAATCATAATACAGTATAAACAGAGGAAATGGCCTTCCTGTAAGGGCATAGGCATAAAGATAAATTAAACAAACTATAACATGCTATGGTATAGTATGTTCTTTCAATATTTTATGGAATTCTAAGCTGTAACCCAGAGTAATGTCTCTTCTGGGAGGTAATGGTGATTATGGACAAAAAGCATGAGGAGAGTTCTTTTTTTATTTTAATTCTTGGTTAGAAAATGTGTTTATTTGATGCCCAAACCACTGTTTTGCTTATTTGTCTTTCAGTGGTTTATGCAAAGATTCAAGAACTTAAGTAGATCTTCTAGATGTGATTCAGTAGGAGCAGAATTTTTTATTTATTTATCACTTAGCCAACTCAAACTATTTCCAACTCAAGAGCAAATCAAAATAATGTTTAACTCTTCTGGCTTAAATTACTTATTTAAAAATTAAGTTTAAATTGGCAGCGAAAACAATTTTATAGGCTGTTAGGGCAGAAACTTCAGATCAATGATATTTAAACTGAGATGATCAAATACTTGATAAGATTGAAGATCCTTTAAGAAGATCATTTTCATTGTATTCATTTGTCATTTCAGGATAATTTTTTTTATTTGCCACTGAAAAATGACTGCCAAGCTTGCATCTCCGAGAACTAGAAACAATTCTGAAAGACTAATATTATATTAGGCAGGCATCCCAAAAGTTGATAGGACACAACTGTACAGTAGAACTTGGTGATGTAAATGGCACATGATTCTTAAGAAATTGACTGTATAACTTTCTTAAAATTTTACTTCCCTTGAATGATGGGTTTTTTCTTTTCCTTTTTTTTTTTTTTTTTTTTGCTTGAGAATGAAATAATTATATATGGTACTGTACCACAGCACTCTCTTAAAAATATATTGCATCAGGGTCATGGTGTTGTAATTTAGAATTTTAAAGGTAAGAGAGTGTGCTTTTAAATTTAATATCTCAGGGACTTTGGATCTTTTCCACCCAAAACTTGGCTTGCAATTTGTCTCCAGAGATGATTTTAATGGCTTAAATTGGTTACAGCTTTTCAAATTGTGAAGTAGCCAATAATTTAGCTTTGACCAAAGTTTAAACAATTAGTTCTAACCCACTCCAGTTATTTTTCAAAAAAAACACAGGTTTTGGAGGAAAAGAAGTAAATGTGGTTAGTTAATTTCTTATTGCTCAGAGATTAATAAATATATTTAAAAATAAAATTCCAGAAATTTTAGACAGAAGGGGAACTCCCTACTCCTGTGACTAGTTTTCCAACACATTATTATGTGTAAGCAAAATGGAAATAATTGCTTTCAAGACATAAACCTCTTCTATCCTCTTTTATATGAACAATATTCTTGTTGTCTAGCTAAGTTTCAGAGTTTGTAACTAAGTTTTTATATCATTTGCAAATTGTAGACAAGAAGGGAGAGCTCCAAAGATGGTTTAGATTTTCCAAATTCATCCCATTTCAAATTTATTTGAGTTCTCTAATTGCCTAAATTCAGATTCTGTAAAAAGCCTTCTGTGGCAGCCTGCCAGTTCCAGTTAAACATTATGCAGCAATAGTAGTATTACTTAAGATAGTGGTTCTTAACCTTTTTTGAGGTACCGAACTCACCAGTTTCATATGCGCATTCACCGAACCCTTCTTTAGTGATAAATAAAATATGATTTTTTTTCACCAAATTTAGTTTTGCCGGTGCGAGACTAGAGTTGCTCAACTTGGCATTGCATATCATGCAGATAGGACGCTGACTCCCATCTCGTTCCGTGATACATGTGAATCCATGTACATATTCGTCCGACAACTTTCTTCTTTTGCTCGACATATTTAGTAGGATTAAAATATTAAGAAAGAAACCACATGACGTACAACTACGACAGCCGTTGACTACTGCGCACACTAAATTCCCCGCAGCACTGGTTGGCCAAGCAATGTAACGTGATCCTCTGCAGCAAGTGATGGCCAAGTGGGGTGTGTCATCATGACTTTACACAAGTGTGTCTTTACCTCCGCGGCAGAGGCTTCTCCGAACCCCTGAGACCGACTCATCAAACCCCTAGGGTTCAATAGAACCCAGGTTAAGAACCACTGACTTAAGAGTATTCAGATCACTGTTAAATAATGCAGTAGACAGCCTTACCAGGCGGTGGCACAGTGGATAGAGCATAGGACTGGGATACAGAAGACCCAGGTTCGAGACCCTGAAGTCACCAGCTTGAGCGCAGGCTCATCTGGTTTAAGCAAAGCTCACCAGCTTGGACCCAAGGTCGCTGGATTGAGCAAGGGGTCACTTGGTCTGCTGTAGCCCCCTGGTCAAGGCACATATGAGAAAGCAATCAATGAACAACTAAGGTGTTACAAGGAAAAACTGATAATTGATACTTCTCATCTCTCTCCTTTCCTGTCTGTCTGTCCCTATCTATCCCTCTCTATGTCTTTGTAATAATAATAATAATAATAATAATAATAATAATACAGACAGAGGGACATAATAATACCTATCTTGTTTCCTAGATCAGCCAGTGCACTTGAAGGCCGTGAACAGAGAGACTGAAAGGGAGGCTATACATGGGCATACAGAATCTTAAGTGCCATCTTATGGTTAACTGTATGGCTTGTGCTTGAGTCCTTTTGTGGGCAGTTATACTTACTGTGATCTTCTACTATTCCTCTTTATTTATAAGATTATTCTGATTAACATTAATATCAACTTAGACAGGAATGATGACTTTGGAAAGCACAGGCAATGTAAATACTTTCCCAGTACTCTCTTCCTTGCTTAAGGGTCTCATCTTCAATAAATGTAACAAAACAGTGAAAAGTTGCCTGATTTATTCAGCATTAAACATGAGTATGTCCCCTCTCCCTCTACCCTGTGTATATGTTTTAAGAAATAGCATTGCAAAGCAATTCAAGGACACTCAGCTTTTCTGGAGTTTTTCTATAACAAAACCTGGCTTGACTCTATAACAAAAGTCTTCCATCTATAAACCTTTAAGTTTCACAAACATCAGAGTTGCATGAAGTAGTACATCTCAAGTAGTCCCTGTTGGGGACGTAAAGTACCTAGTGCTCTGCTTTATTCTGTGCACATTTGAAAGATATATCAGTATAAACTCCAACCTGGGTAAATTAAACTGCAATAATGAAATCCTATTAGGAATTTTGAATTGAGTCTGGTGTAATCTTATTGATGTAGAAGCTCCTTATACTGATTTACTAGGTACGTGGAGAAAACATAAATGTGGTGGAGTATGCTCTGAAAAATGCAGAATTTCCCTTGTTCTTAATACAAACACCATTGTGCCAATCAACTTGGTGTTTAAATCCAATGTAATTTATTTAAAGTATTACTTTACATGTTCACATGTTAATTTATTAATTTATACATTCAAATAGTTACTGAACACAAGCTATGTGCCCAGCACCAAAACTGCACTGAGATCCAAGATGAATAAGACCTAGTCACCATCTTCCATCAGCCTTCTGTATAGTTAAATAATACTGGATTGTATGTCTTTTGTTACAATGCCAAGTGTCAGCAGCCTATGACATAATTATAATCTGACAGAAAACTAAGTATTCTTTAATCAAGCGACATCTCTCAGCGCACAGCCACTCCATGGTGCTTGGTGCTCTCCTACTATGTTAAATTGTACTCACAAACATCCTTCAGAAGCATTTTTTTTAAATAAAATATGCCTATACACTAAAAATTAATCCCAATTCACTTCAGATATAATTTTATGTAGAATTAGAATATGAAGACATTAGTGTACCTGCATGTAACTGTGTGTTATGTTTTTCAGACTTAACAGCTTAACTGTAACATTTGTACATTTAGCTAAATCACATCTCAAGGGTGACTGGAGCTAGAACCTTGATGTCTACTGATTGTACATCTGTGAGTTTGTGCTCTCAAAGGATGGTCCTTAAAAAACTCCCTGCTGGAAGCTATTGTGCATATTATAAAAGGAACATTGCTAAGTGCCAATTGAGCTAGTAGTGTATACTTGCCATTTAAGAAAAAGATTCCATACCACTTGATTATGTTAAATAGAAATGTTTGAAATTTATACAGAATTACACTAGAATGGCATAGTAGTTACATGTCTAAAGAACTGTGACTACTTTCTCCCATTACTAATGTCAATCCTTCCGGTAGATGATTTAATAAAAGACTGTCACAGAATATATTACATGGGGAGTGCAGAAATTCTTAGAATAATAAAGCCATAAATGTATATTATAATAAAACCTAAATCCACATTTGCACTGCAATATACTTATATGTATATATTTATTATATAGGTGTGTATATACATATATCAATTTGATTCAAAGAACATGAATAAAATTCTGAATTTTAAGTTTGAAGAAGTACAAATCAATCAAGTAAGTATCATGCTAGGTGTTATATGGGATTATTGTGGGATAACAATATGTTGCATTACTTTTAACAAGTTCTGAAAATGTTGTCTCTTCAGACTTCTAATTTTCCTTCCAAAATGGGAGGAGAAAATTCTTACAATCTTACACAGACCAATTACTTTTTCAGTGGCTTTGTGTCCTCAGCCCCTTGTTAGCAAAGTATGCATGACCAGTGCAATAAAATAAAATAAAATAAAATAATAAAATAAAAATATGGAGATTAAAATGTGAAGGAATTAGATTAAGGCCCCTGACTTTACCTCCCTTCCTTCAAAAATCTCATGGAAATAACAAAAAGGAAACACTTTAAAAGAATGAGACTGTTGTGTGGAAAGAAGTTTAAAATTGGATGCAATTGTGAGCCAGAAAGTGAGAAAACCTTGGGAGCTAGAATAGAGGTAACAGGGAAATAATCAGGAGGAAGGGAAGAGCACAGCTCCAATCCCCAGAGACAGGTGTTAACTTCCCTGAAGTCCAAGATTAAAGCTTGAGTCAGCAAAAGAGTTTTCTGGCATGTGAAGTGTCCCTCAACAAAACTGTTTAAAATTTTAAGGGAAAAATACAGCATTAGGGCATGGGCCAGCAGCATCCCCTGCTCCGTTTTCCTCCTGCAAGGAGATCACAGTTTGAAAGAAGCTCTACTTTCGTAAGCATGCTTTTAGAGACAGGGAGAGAGAGAGAGAGAGAGAGAGAGAGAGAGAGAGAGAGAGAGAGGAAAACTTCTTGGGTGGGAATTAAAGGTAAAAAAAAAAAAGGGCAGCAGTTTTTCACTTACATCCTTACTTATCAGAAGAATTGAGAGGAGAAAATAAGAGGCATCTTTCTGCCTAAGAAACAAAAGCATTAAAATGTTTTATTTTCATGGGAGAGAGTCCCTAATAATGTTCGCTTTGGAAACGTTTCCCATCTGCTAACTTGCCCCGCTTCACACACTTCAAGCAAAGCCCTGGTCTGTCCACTGACACAGACACTGCTGATTTCCCCCTCTTCCTGGCCTACCCCCCACTACACTGTAGGCCCGGCTCCTTAAAGAACTACTTATCATTACCAGGATTCATGCCTGCTAAATATGCTACTCAGCTTGCTCCTTTATTTACAAATATCAACCTACAAACATGTATTATTGGATATTTATTGCATTGACATGGTTTCAAGTACCAAAAATTTTATTTTTATTTGTTTATTTTATTTTTTTACAGGGACAGAGAGAGAGTCAGAGTCAGAGTCAGAGAGAGATAGATAGGGATAGACAGACAGGAACAGAGAGAGGTGAGAAGCATCAATCATTAGTTTTTCGTTGCCATTGCGACACCTTAGTTGTTCTTTGATTGCTTTCTCACATGTGCCTTGACCGGGGGCTGGCAAACTTGGTGTCTCGAACCTGAGTCTTCCGCATCCCAGTCCGATGCTCTATCCACTGCGCCACTGCCTGGTCAGGCTATTATTGATGAAACAGAGGTTTAAAAGGAAGGGATCAAAAAGAAGAAATACAAATGAGCCTGGGAAGTAGTTTCCTGAACACGTGGCAAGTATATGATAGCTTCCTGAATAAAAGGCTGATTAGAGACAACATGAGTCCCTGGCAATATAAAACGTGACTGTGAGATTTTTAAAAAATCCCCAAATTACTGACAACCCAGTTTAACAGAAATATTTCTAAACAAGTGATTTGAGAAAGAAGTTAGAATATCTTAGAATTCAAGGCAAAAGACAAAGAAATAGAAAAAGAAATATATGAGACAAAAGTGGAAAGGTATGACAGATTGATCTGGAATATACCAAATTCATTATGTTGTTTTAGAAGCAGAGAACAGAGACAATGGAGGGGCGTGGAACAGGTATATATATATATATATATATATATATATATATATATATATATATATATATATATATATATATATATATATATCACTACATCTTACAGCTACCAGAATGACGACGAAAATTGAATTTGAGAATAGTCAGTGTTGACAAGGGTATAGGGAAGAAGGTAATCTCACAAACTGCATAGGGCAAATATAATCTGTACAACTTCTTTAAGGACACATTAATTTACATTTAATTTAACATTTTACTTTCAAGGATTTGTTCAATTGGTAGTTTACCTACTGAGCTAACACATATATTCCAGTATTCACTTGAGCATAATTTTAATAAGTAAAACTTAAAAACTTATGCATCTATCTATAGTGACAGTATATCTATATAGTTATTTAAAAATGAAAAAATAAACTTTTCTCTGGCCAGGTAGCTAAGTTGCTTAGAGCATCATTCCCATATACCAGAGTTGCAGGTTTGATCCCCAATCAGGGCACATGCAAGAAGCAATCAGTGAATACATAAATAAGTGAAACAGCAAATCAGTCTCTCTCTCTCACTCTCTCTCTTTCTCTCTCTTGTCCCCCATCCTCTTTCTAAAACATTAATTAATAAATTAAAAATGAGAAATGTTTTATTTGCTAATATGGAAAAATATTAGGTACAGAAAAAGTTAAATGCCATCAAATTAAGGAAAAAACAATGTATGTTAAAAATAGAACATAGGTATAGCCTTACCAGGCCATGGTGCAGTTGGATAGAACATCAGACTGGGATGTGGAGGATCCAGGTTTGAAATGCTGAGGTGATCGGCTTAAGTGCGGGCTTATCTGGCTCGAGCAGGGACGCACCAGCTTGAGCATAGGGTCCCTGGCTTGAGTGTGGGATCATAGACATGACCCCATGGTCACTGGCTTGAGCCCAAGGTCACTAGCTTGAGCAAAGGGTCACTTGCTCTGCTGTATCACTTCCCCCACCCCCATCCCCCAGTCAAGGCACATATGAGAAAGCAATCAGTGAACAACTAAGGAGACTAAGGAGCCGCAACGAAGAATTGATGCTTCTCATCTCTCTCCCTTCTTGCCTGTCTCTATCTGTCCCTTTCTCTCTCTCTCTGTCTCTGTCACAAACAAAAAATTATTTTATGTACCTATATATTTCTTCTAAAAAACTAAATTGTATATTTCTATTCATAGTGTTTTAAATTAGCTATGTTAATTAATCACAATATGAGAAAAATTATTACCATAGAGTAAAAGTAATCTTAAAGACCTATGGTGGCCCTGGATGGTTGGCTCAGTGGATAAAGTTTTGGCCCAGTTTATAGATGCCCTACGTTCAATTCCCGGCCAGGGCACACGAGAGAAACAACCACCTGCTTCTCCCCCCCTCCTTCTCCCCCTTTATTCCTTTTCCCCTCCCACAGCCAGTGGCTCAATTGGTTCAAGTGTCAGCCCTGGGCACTGAGGATAGCTCAGTTGATTAGAGCATCCACCCCAGATGAAGGTTGCTGAGTGGATCATGTTCGGGGCATGTGTGAGAATCTGTCTCACTATCTCCCCTCCTCTCACTTAAAAACAAAAATAAAACAACAAGAAAAAAAGCATGACTTTTTTGATAAAAACAAAAGTTATTAATTCCATGTATGAGTAATTTTTAGTTAAGATGGTGACTCTTAAAAATAAAACACTACAATGTATCAAAAGAGGAAATTCATACATTCTCTTCCAGAACAGACAGTTCATGGTCCTGCTTATTTATGACTGTGCATCAATTACATAGTGAACATATGAGCTATTTCTATGTATTTCCTGATTCATCAGGTGTGAATTGAGGAAGATGTACCTAATGAAAGAACAAAGAGCTTTTTTATTTCTTTTAGTGAGAGAGACAGAGACAGAGAGAGGGACAGACAGGGACGGACAGACAAGAAGAGAGAGAGACGAGAAGCATCAATTCTTTGTTGTGGCACTTTACTGTGCCTTGATGGAGAGGTTCCAGAAGAGTGAGTGATCCCTTGCTGAAGCCAGTGATCTTGGACTTAAGCCAGCAACCTTTGGGCTCAAACCAGGGACCATGGGATCACGTCTATGATCCCATGCTCAAGTCAGTGAACCCGCGCTCAAGCCGTAGACCCTGGGGTTTTGAACCTGGGTCCTCCGTGTGCCAGGATGATGCTCTATCCACTGTACCACCACCTGATCAGGTCAAAAAGCCTTTTTAAAACACATTTAAGAAAAAAATTATAAATTATAATGCCATATATTCATCTAAAAATGCTAAAAACTATTTTATGGATTATTCAGGCTATTAGTATCCTCTCTTGTCTCTTCAACTGCCAATTATTGGTCACTTTATTCTTAATCATCAGGGGAACTTAAGTAAATTTAAACTTGATAAAAGAAAATATCGAGTCTAAGAGATAAAATATATGCACTCATATGTATTTAATAGAAAAATCTATATAGAGTAACACATAAAATCATATTGGAGGAGTGGTAAAATAATTAGAACCTGAGTCCTCTGAAATGTAATATAGTATTTTGAATGTTTTATTAGTTCCCAAGCTGTGTGTCTTAAAGAACTTGCATCCTATAAGTGTTAATGCAATGATACTACTAAAAAGGTTTCTGTATTTCTACTGCCAGCAGTCTGGCCAATCATATGTTCCCATAAACCTTTACACTATAAAGCAACTCTACTATGGTAAGGTATTTTCTGAAGTATTGAAAGCCTAAATTGCCAAGAATGTCTTCAAGACTTCTCTACTATTCTCTCCGTACATTTATCTACATTGACAGTGAACAGGAGCCTATCAATGAAGGGGAGCTGAGGCCAAAAAGATGAGAAGTCAAGATACCAATAGCAGCATGTTACCATGACCCAGAGGCTCCTGGGGAAGGTTCAAACATTGGGACTGAGTTCCCCTTGAAAAATTAAGAAGAGAGCTAAAGTAATTTCAGGTTGAGATCCCTCCCACAAAAAGAAAATACATTTCAGAGGAAAGTTTTCCAAATTTAGGCCAATGGGACAGACAAAATCAAGCAAACATTTACAAATGAAAATCATCAAGCACATATGGAGGCATCATATTAAAAAACAGTAAAAAGGAAACAATAAATAAAAGATTTAGACATCAAGAAATACTGGTATTGGGATTGCCAGACAATTTATATAATTGTATGTAAATTGTTTAAAGAAACAAAAGATGTGCTAACTAAGATAATCATGAAACAAAAGCTGTAAAAAATGAACTGCTAAAAAATAAAATTCCATAAAGAAAAAAGTACAAGTGTGAAAGGGAAAAGACCTCAATGAGTAGTTTTAATAGTAGATAGGACACAGAGAAATTCACATTAAAACTAAAAAGATATTTTATCTCACACTTGTTAGGATGACTATTATCAAAAAGACAAAATATAAGACAAAGGTCCATAAGTTTAGTACTTATGTTTTATTCTACATAATTTTCTGTTTCATGTCTTATATCTAGATCTTTGATCTATTTTGAATTAATATTTGTATATTGACACAAACTGTAGTCTAGTTTCATTCTTTTGATGTGGCTTTCCAGTTTTCCTAGCACCATTTATTGAAGAGGATTTCTCTTCTCCATTGTGTTATTTTGGCTCCTTTGTCAAAAATTGTTTGCCATTTACATGTAGATTTATTTCTGGGTTCTCAATTCTGTTCCATTGTTCTATGTGTCTGTTTTCTGCCAATATTAGACTATTATGATTATTGTCACTTCATAGTACAGAAAAAATAGGGAATATTTTATCGCTTCATATTCATTTTGAAATATCCCCTAATTTATGTGAGCAGTATATAATTTGAAGTCAGGGAGTGTGATACCTCAATGTTAGTTCTTTTATGAATTTGACTCCAAAGACAAGGGAAGTAAAGGCAAAAATAAATGAATGGGACTATATCAAACAAAAGCTTTTGTAAGCAAAAGAAACCACCAACAAAGCAAAAAGGCAGTTAACTGAATGAGAAAAGATATTGCAAACAACAGCTCCAACAAGTGTTTGCTATTAAAAATATGTAAAGAATTCATATAACTTAACATCAAACAAATAAATAATTCAATTTAAAAATGGGCAGAGGTCCTGACCAGGCGGTGGTGCAGTGGATAGAGCGCCGGACTAGGACACAGAAACCCAGGTTCAAAACCTCGAGGTTGCCGGCTTGAGCACAGGGTCACCAGCTTGAGTGTGGGGTCACTGGCTTGAGCCCAAAGGTCACTGGCTTGAAGCCCAAGATCTCTGGCATGAGCCCAAGGCTGCTGGCTTAAGCAAGGCGTCACCTGCTCTGCTGGCTTGAGCAAGAGTTCACCTCTCTTCTGGTCAAGGCACATATGAGAAAGCAGTGAATAAACAACTAAAGAGCTGCAACAAAGAACTGCAAAGAAGAATTGATGCTTCTCATCTCTCCCTTTCTGCCTGTCTGTCCTTATCTGTCCTTCTCTCTGTCTCTGTCACAAACAAATAAATAAAATGAAATAAAAATAAAAATGGGCAGAAGATCTGATACTTTTCACACACACACAAAAAAAACCCATACAAATGGCCAACAGATATATGAAAAGATGCTCAGCTTCACTAGCTATTAAGTAAATGCAACTTCAAACTACTGGAGAATGGTAAAGGAGGGATAGGTGGTGATAGAGGGTGACTTGTCTTGGGGTGGTGAACAATGCAGTGCAATATACAAATTATGTACTATAGAATTGCACACTGAAATGTATATAATTTTATTAACTAATGTCACCCCAATAAATTCAATAAAAATTTCAATGAGATACCACCTTACACTTATTAGAATGAAACCCTCACTCACTGCAGGTAGGAATGTAAACTGGTGCATTCACATGTAAAATGTTTAAAGAAAACAGTATGGAGGCTTCTACAAAAATTAACATTAGAGTTAAAATATGACCCAGTAACCCCTCGTCTGCCAGAAAAATTTGAAAGCATTTATTCTCAAAGTTATATGCACCCTTATGCTTATTGCAGCATTATTTACAATGACTATGACATAGGAACAACCAAAGTGTCCTTTGACAGGTTATTGGATAAAGAAGATGTGGTACATGGAATGCTACTCAGCAGTAAGAAAATATGGAACATTGCCATTTGCAACAACATGAATGGACCATGACAATATCATGCTAAGCAAAATAAGCCAGAAAGAAAAAGTAAAAAACCATAACACCTGCTCTATTTCACTGGTTTATGGTGAGATTACAAATGAATAGCGAATAATGCATGTGAAAATAACGAATTACAATGTATTTATAACTATATACTATATTGTGTAAATATATTAACTACATTTATCCACAATATTATGGTAACTGTAGGCAATAATCGGCACTTATTTAGTGTTTAATATGCCTGACCTGTGGTGGCGCAGTGGATAAAGCTGTTGACCTGGGAACACTGAGGTCGCCAGTTCAAAACCCTGCACTGGTCTGGTCAAGGCACATATTTGAGTTGATGCTTCCAGCTCCTCCCCCCTTTCTCTCTCTCTCTCTCTCTCTCATTCTGTGTCTCCTCTCTAAAATGAATAAAATAAAAATAAAATAAATAAAAAAAATATGTGTCCCACACTGTTCTAAGTGCTCTACTTCAGTGTCCTTCACCTCCCAGTTCACGAGAAATTTTGTGCCAGTTGCAAAAGAGTTATAATCTTCGTACAACATCAGTGGGGTTAACTCTTTTGTCAACCAGCAGAAAATTTCTGGCAGATGGGTGGTTGAAAAACACAGTCTAAGCTACCCGTCAAGAGTAGCACAGATATTTTTGATAGAACATTTTTTCACTCTAGGTTTATGAACCTTATATTGTGCACTGACACCTAGCTATGTGAGCCCCAATGGACAGTTTCTGTTTACTTACTATTTTATATCATTATCAAAGATAAAAATGCTGACATTATAATGTCAGGAAACATCTAAAATTTATAGATTTTTAAAATCAAGAAGAACTATATTATTTTCTTCTATTATAACACAGTATGATCACATTATCAAATACTGGAGAAGGGCAAGAAAAATATTCTTCCTAAAATCAGTCTCAGTATGTTGGTGGTGACTTCATTTTTTTCAGTATTTTTTTCTTGTGCAAGTCAGAGTTTAAAAGGATAGTTTCAATTACAGTGTGTGTGCAAATTTTATACTGTTTTATCTTAAAATTGCAACATCAGCATTTTCCTTGTTGCCAAAAGTATGTATAAAATTAATTTAATGGTATTGAATTATGGTATTGAAATAACTGTAACATATATAAAATATGTAATGCTCTACTTTTAGACATTGACATGTGTCTGTTTAAACTTCTTGTCTATTATAATTGCTGGAATATTCACCTCATATATAAAACTATTGCAGTATTCTAGATGATATTTTAATATTTAGAGTCTTAGAAATAAATTTAATAAGTTATTTAGAGTGAAAAATGTTCTATCAAAAATAAGTTTAAATGAGATGAGAAATTTTTATTAATTTTGGCCTTTATTACCAACTTCTCTCTCTCTCTCTCTCTCTCTCTCTCTCTCTCTCTGTGTGTGTGTGTGTGTGTGTGTGTGTATGTGTGTGTGTGTGTATATATGTATTTTCAATGTCATTACCAGAGTAGTTGACATTATATGATAAGCATAGGTAGTAGGACTTGTATGTTCTATTAAGATGCTTTGTAGGTGATGAAATCTTTGAGTTTGGACTAAGTGGCAGCATTGACTTTTTAAGATGTTTGCTCTGAATGAAGATGGGAATTAGTCAAGGATAGTCTAGATTGGTGACTGGGAAACTACAAAGAGAATTTTCCAAAAGTCTGTGGAAGATAACAAAGTGATAAGTTAGGTTACTGGTATTAAAGAGCAAAAGAAAAAATACAGGTTTGCAAGACTAACTGGGAAGTGAAATCAATAAAAGTAATAATTAATTGAAGGGAAGGGGAAAAAGTTAACATAGTCTTGAATGTGTTCATCTTGAAAGGTTCACTTTATATTCAAGCAGGTATGTTCTGTAAGCAGTTTGATACATAAACACATATAAATATATGAATATATGCATTTAGAACTTTGGGAGAAATGTTCATAAAAGGCTTATTAAACCAGGAGAATAGATGAGATGTCCTTATAGATAGTGTTTGGAGAAAAAACGGTAAGAAACAGAAATCAGAGAAATACAGAAAAGCCGAAGAGCAAATAATAAAACAAACTAAAGCAATGATGCAAGAGATTGAAGAACTGGCAGCAAATTGCATTGTGACACTGAGGAAAGGAAAGTTGTTGGACTGTCACTGCAGTCAGGGGACTCGGTGCTGGAAGGTGTCCTTAGATTCTGGAAAACACAGGCTCCCGGAACCCGTGGCTGGTTTCTTTGCAAAGTAGGAGGTGGGATTAATTTTTATTATACTGTATTCTCTAAGATAAATTTTGTCTGATTATTTTCAGCTTCTCTTTGGTTTTATTGGTGTTTCCACTCATGCATTAATGTAATCAGAAGTTCTAAGCTAATAATCTTGGAAACTTTGCGAGTATCCAAGACATTTTTAAGTGGATTACAAAACGAAAATTATTTTGGTGATAATACTAAAAAATGATCTTCATTTTTCTTCTTCCATTATGGTCAGTGAAGTTTTTCAGAGGTTGTATGACAGATGATGATGTCATTGTTCTGACAGGAAATGAAATGTGCATCTGTCTATGATTGTAAAATTGCCCAGTTTTGATTTTGAATATGGTAAACATATATGACTTACATAAAAAAACTCTTTTAGGTTCTCAATAATTAAGAATAAAAGAGTACTGATACCAAAAATTTGAGAATTATTGATTTAAATAAAGTATACTTTTTTTGTCCTATGATTTAGAAGTTATATGCCTTTTTTATTTCTATAAATGTTTCCTTTTAAGGAAAAAATACATATAATAGTTATAAACATTAATATTTGTCATACTTATTGACATAACTAAGATAAAAATAGGGATACTAAAGAGATCTTAAAAATTTTTTAAGTTAATTTTAAATTTTATTTCCCTTATTCTCTCCTATATCCACTTACTAATTGGAAATTCAAATCCAGTATAATTACAGTTTCTCAAGCCCTATTTTTTTTAACATGGTTGCCATCCTGTACACAATTTTTTCTTGATAAGTTTTCATAATTATTGGGTTTTATATCTTGATCATTCAAAATAAATCTTCAGAGCAATTACATTGTTGAATATTTCTCTTTTAAGTGAGAGGAAGGGAGAAAGAGAGACAGACTCCCACATGTGCTCCATTGGGATTCACCTGGCAAGCCTCCTAACAGAGGGATGCCCTGCCCACTAAAGCCATTGCTCAGCAACTAAGCTATTTTTAGTGCCTGAGGCAGGCTCCACTGAGCCATTCTCAGGGCCAGGGCCAACTTTCTGGAAGCAATTGCAGCCATGACTGTAAGAGAGGAAGAGAGAGAGAAAAAGAGAGAGAGAGAAGGGGAAAGGGAGGTGTGTAGAAGTAGAAGGTTCCTTCTCCTGTGTGCCCTAACCAGGATTCAAACCCAGGACATCACAAGCCAGGCTGAAACTCTACCATTGACCTAACAGGCCAGGGCTGAACATTTATTTAAGTTGTCTTTATATACAAAATATAGTATGACTGGGTATAGAATTACTAATTCAATACTTTTATTTCACCCTACGAAACTTTAAATTAGTTGTTTCATATTCATACAATCTGGCTTTTAATTTTGGATAGAAGTTTGAGAATAGCTTTACTTTAGTTTAGTTTTTGGTGTAATTATGGGTTGAATAGTACCCCACCTGCCCCAAATTTATATATTAAATTCTTATCCCTAGTACTCAAAATATGAATATATTTGAAGATAAGGTCTTTAAAGAAGTATTTGAGTTAAAATGAGGTTATTGGGGTGAGCCTTTGTCTGAGATGACCTGTGTGTTTACATGAAGAGACTAGGACCCAGACACACATAAAATGTGAAAACACAGAGAGAAAATGGTCATCTACAAGCCCAGGAGAGATGCTTCAGAAAAAATGAACCATGCCAATACCTTAATTTTGGACTTCTAGCTTCTAGAAGTATGAAAAAAAAAAAAAGCCAAATATCTGCTGTTTAAGCCACCAAATCTGTGGTATTTTTTTTATGACAGCTGTAGCAAACTAATATAGGTAAGAACCTTAATTATCTTTGTCTACAGCTCTATAAAATAATTTTTTATAGAACATTATTCCAAAAGTTTACAGAAATGACTGGTTGATGTTTATGTAACTACAGAATGGAATACTATTTTTGCATAATGTTAATTGATATTATTTGAAAGAAGGAAATCTATGGTCAAGTAATTTTGGAAAAACTAGATTATAGCATATCTCTTAAAGATGTTAATATACAATGTTCCATCTTAAATGTCTAAATGAAGTTCTAATTTTTTGCTATATTTTGAAATTCACCTTTTTAAGTTGAAATAGTAGTCCATAAATACATGTTAAGATTTAAAATTTTTTCTTAACATCTTTTGCAGAGTGGGATCTTTCAATCTGTAGAGTTGTCTCCAGATATAAAAGGTTGCTTTATTGCCCCTCCCCTTGTATCTTATGGCCAATTTAGAAGGAAGGTTAAGGCTCCTGTCCCACTTAGTAAAATACCTTCTTTTGAAACACCAATTGGCCATGCATGCAATTTCATTTCTTTCTATTTCACACTTCTAATCTTCTCTCTTGTCTTTTCATCTCTTAGTCTTTCCGCTCAGTGCTCTGGGAGAGTTCTCCAGATTTCCTTAATCATTGATTTAGGTTTATGTACTATCAATTTTGCTCTTTTTATTTCTAAAGCTGATATATATTCAGATATTTAATTTTTAGTTTTCTTACAATAGTTTCTTGTTTCATCTTGGTCCCTTTTACATTTGCCTGCTAATCATTCACCATCTCTTTCATCTGAGACTCTTTTGTCTTATTTAATATTTTTTCTCCTCTTTCAGTGTTCATGTTCCTCCACTTAATGAGTATGAGATCTGCTTTTCCCACAACACTTGTTTGCTGCAGAAAATATTTCACATTTTTTTTTTTACTTTCATTCATGAGTAAACTTGTTTCTCCTCTGAGTTTATGGTGTAGGTTCTCTTTACAGGCTTCATGGTGATGTGATCGTGCGTACGGTATACATACACGTGCATTTGTGTGTGTGAAAATGCCATGTATGTGTCTCTTATGCTCACTGATGACAGGACTATCTAGAGTAGCTGTTTGCCAAAATTGAGGTTGGGAGGACTGTTTTTGAAAGCCAGACAGCTTATTCAGGTGCTGTCAGCATCTACTGTAAGTAATTAAGTCAGAAGCCTGGCTCTTTCCTCATGTGAATTTCTGGTGTCCAATTATTAACTATTTAATAACAATGACCAATACTTGCTGAGGGATTAATAATTTGCAGGTACTATTCTAAGTGCTTAAGGAGAGTTATCTTATTTAAACCCCCCACAAAAATATGTGGGAAAGCTGGGACACAACAGTTTAGGTAACTTGCTCACTGCCATTTAATTGTTAAGGAGCGAAGCCTGGCCATTTGACCACTGTGCAGTACCATATCTCTTAAAATGCTACTGGACTAAGGAGGCATCTCTTTGTCACTGCCTCCTTCTCTTGTCTACACAAAATGATTTCAAATATTCAACCGGTTATTTGAAAAAGTTCAATATTCCTCCTCTTGTTTGGAAAAACTACAAATTCAGCGCACATTGCATACATATTTGTTTCTACATCATGACCTCCCTACTCTGGATTTTCCATTCCAAGAAAACATACTGCACCAGCCATGCCTTCCTGTGATTAGCTTGGTCACAGTAAGAGAGATTTTGATGGCGATAATGGTGTACAATTGTCCCGTCCAGCTCAGAAGGTATATTTGGCATGATAGAAAGGTACATGCAGAATCTTCTGTGTTAAGACCTCATGTTTTGACACAACCACACAGTGGCATTTGATAGAATTGTCCCTCTTTGTTCTTGCCTAGCCTTGGCAACCTGCCAAAGGGCTCCTTTACTGGTCATAAAAATTCTTCTTAGAGTCATGCAGACTGTTAACATTTCTAGTTACTAGCACTTTTAAAACTGTGCTGGTCTTTGTGCATTTGCATAAACACATAACAGGGAAACTTTAACCTCGTATTTCACGTGAAAGACTGAGCTACTCTGGTGTTCTGACCAGGCAATCTGGAGGATTGAGAGCAAGGGTTAGGTGTGGGAGTGAGGTCATTGAGGGTAAAGGTTCATGATAAAGATGAGGCAGTTTTAAGGTGAGAAAAAAAACAAAACACCTGAAACATCAAGTTCAGAGCTATGATGGAAAGTAAACAATCAATTCAAAAAGAAGAACCAGCCTGACTGAGTGGTGATGCAGTAGATGGAGCATCAGTCTAAGATGCTGAGGATCCAGGTTCGCAAAACCAAGGTTGCTGACTTGCCTGTGGGCTCATCCATCTGGAGCATAGACTCACCAGCTTGAGCCCAAAGGTAGCTGGCTTGAAGCCCAAGATTTCTGGCTTGAGTCCAAGATTGCTGGCTTGAGCAAAGGGTCTCTGACTCATCTGTACCCCCTAGATCAAGGCAAATACATATGAGTAAGTAGTCAATGAACAACTCAAGTGCCACAACGAAGAATTGATGCTTCTCATCTCTCTCCCTTCCTATCTGTCTGTCCCTGTCTCTCTCTCTATCACTAAAAATAATAAAAAAAAAATTAAAAAATGATCAATATTAACAATCAGATAAGAATGAGTCAGTAGAACTTAGAAGATTCACAGAATTATGATTTATGGAGAATGTGATTATTGTATGGATATCTTAGGCTGTTTTTATAGAAGATATTAAGGTCAAATAATTTAAATTAGTTTATTATTAATTATGTCAATTACTAACCTATTAAGCCCAATTAATTTAGTCACTGCCTTAAACTTCTTCACTTGAGTTGCCAAAAATTCTGACCCTAAGACATTCCAAAAAAAAGGAAAGTTCTAAGATAGAATTGTTTCTGTGGGTTAGATTGGGGTTCAATTCATAGGACTGTCACTGAAGTTAATCATGGAATGAATCTTTGGGAATCTATCATATCTTGTATGAAATATTTAAATCTTCTATTTTAAATGAATGAAGGAACACATAGACTCTGGAATCTTAGTAAGTAGCAAAGAAACATGCAATAGAGTCACCTGGACATGTACAACAGGAGTCACAGGCTCAGACCTGATGCTTCAATCATTCTAATTATGAATGGTCTTCTCTTTGACATGATGCTGATTAGTATAATTCTTGTACCAGTTTTTATCCCACCACAGAAGATCCTCAACTTCCACCAGAGAAGCCTAATGAGCCATCAACTTTTGATAGTAACAGCTAAAACAGAGTGTTTGTAGGGGTCAAAACTATTGGAACCATGAAAGAACCATTCTGAAAAGAGAAGTGTGGTGAGTAGTTTGTGTCCTTGGCAACAATAAAGTAGGTAAACTAGTTGCTTGTCAGCAGGAAGTAGTCTGTCATATATACTTGAATTCCTAGATCTTTCTGATGAGGTGCCTATGATGGTAAGTAGTAAAGAGATAGATGTAAATTTGGAAGATCTAAAACAGTGCTTTCAATACTTGTTTTATGAATATGAAACTTCATAAATAAGGTCACTAGTTTGCTCTTGATGTAAAAAATGTGGTCCATGAATCACTAATAGTCTATATGTGTGGCAAATGTCAGTAAGGAGATGAAGTGAGTCCTCATGCTATAGGACAGCACCACTAAGATAGGTTTGTGTTCAGGAAAGGTGTTAGAATATAATTAAATCCAGAGCAATTATATTTTGAAAATGCTAGAAAATCAACAGAGGACACAGAACTTCTTGACATGGTCCTTGGTTTAAGCATATGTGTTGTAAATAGAGGCTGTGTAGTGCAGCGCATGCTCCCAAAACAAAGCTCCTGCAATTCCCCGTGGCCTGGATTTAGTCTCAGAGATGTGATAAGTGCTCCCCAGCCTTCTTTGTTCTTCCCAATCACCCACACATGCTGACTTCTGTTGCAGGAACTTACATTGCTACTGCCACTAGTCATTCATTTAAATTTTTTCAAGACCTTTTAAGGCAGCTACAGGTTGAAATAAATGCCTAACAGTTTTCTAAATGGAATTTATTCTTAGATGAGACTAAGCACACTGTCTTCTTACACTCTGGATTTTGGCAGAAGCAACCACAATGTGGTTTGGTTGATTTCCTTTTGAAGCTAGAACTCAAAGTGCCCTGAGCAGGTACACATGTAGGTGTCCTACCTTCTCATGCATGCTGTTCTCTAGCTCAGTGATCTCAGCCTTATTTAAATAACTGACATTTACTTTAGGGCAGAAATATCGACTTGTTCACCAAAATGCATTTTTTATTCCTTATTAGGCTATAGATTTAGACTACGCGTTAGGCTTCCTTTAAAATGAAGAATGGACTATGATGGAGTTTTAACCAAAGGAACGTGAGCAAAAGTGATGTGTGTCACTTTCACATCAGGTACAGAAGATCTGCTTACATTAATTGCTGTATAGTTTTCTGGAAACTTCTATAGCAGTATGTAAAGCCACATGTGGAAGGTAGCAGAGATACCATCTTAAGCCTAAATTCTTGCAAGAAAATGTTGGGAGGATCCATTGCTTCATCCCTCCACTATTCCAACTGATTAGACACGAATGTAATGTAAGCAAGTGAAAAGTTTGTGCTGCATTGAGCCATTGCATGTGGGGTCTGTTTGCTACTGCAACATATACTACTCTAGAATACTTTTTAATGATAGGCTCAGTTTTTCTCTACTACAGTTTTTATCTTATCAGCAATTAGTTGTATTAAATAAAAACATCAATGCACAGTGTTTGGCATGGAATAAGTGCTCAGAGAGTAGTAGTTATTCTGCATGTTATTATCTAGGTGAAAAATAATACTTAATATTCTTTTTCTCTGTGTGTGTGTGTGACAGAGACAGAGGGAGGGAAGGATAGGGACAGAAAGACAGGAAGAGGGAAATATGAGAAGCATCAATTCTTCATAGCAGCACCTTAGTTGTTCATTGATTGCTTTTTCATATGTGCCTTGACTCGGGGGCTACAGCAAAGCAAGTGACCCCTTGCTTAAGCCAGCAACCTTGGGATCAAGCCAGTGTCTATGGAGTTATGTCTATAATCCCATGCTCAAACCAGTGACCCCGTGCTCAAGCTGGTGAACCCACACTTAAACCAGATGAGCTCACGCTTAAGCTGGCAACCTCAGGGTTTTGAACCTGGTTCTTCTGCGTCCCAGTCCAACACTCTATCCACTGTGCCACCTCCTGGTCAGGAAATATTTATTATTCTTTATTCACTTGGGTACTTAACTGCAAAATAAAAATGTTTTAGTCACTAGGGGTGTTAACAGGCTTTTCATCTAAATATTATGGATCAGCATGCATGAATAGTGCCCCAAGAAACTTTTCCTGAGTACATGTAGTTAAAATGTGTCATCTCTGTTTCCTCCTATGGCACTTCCATAAATATTTTCATTAACTCTGTGGTAGGTGGAGTTCGCCCTTAATAACCCAACCTGCTTAAATTCCCACCCATGTGCAATTATTCTTTCTTGAGTGTGAGCTGTACTAGCAACTTGTTTTTAACTGCAAGACTACAACAAAAATGATGGATGTCATTTCTGTGATCAGGATACAAAAGACTGTAATTTCCATCTTGCTAGCATTCTCTGTTTATTGCCTTATTTGGCTTTTCCACTGAGAAGCAGCATGCTGTCCCATCAAAGAGGCCCACAATAAAAAGAACAAGGGCATGTTCTAACCAATAGCCAGCAAAGAACCGAGGCCCTTGGTCCAACGACGTCTGAGGAACTGAATTCTACCAACAGACTGAGTGAACTTGGAAGTAGATCCTTCTGCTTTTGAGGCCTCAGATGATACTGCAAGCCCTGGGATGATGCCTTGGTTGAATCCTGTGAGACAATGTAAGGCAGAGGACCCAGTTTATCTGTACCCAGAGTCCTGCTCCCCAGAAACTTTGAAATAATAAATGTGTACAGTAGTTCCTCTTATCCATGGGGATACATTCCAAGACCCCCAGTGCATGCCTGAAAGGGTGAGTAGTATAGAACTATATATATGGTTTTGTCCTGTACACATATACATAACTATGATGAGGTTTAATTTATAAATTATCCACTGTAAGAAATTAAAAACAATAAATAATAATAAAATAGAGCAACTGTAACAATATACTATAATAAAATTTATGTGAATATGGTTCTCTCTCTCCAATTACTTTTTATATTTTCAATCCAAACCTATTCCTAAATCTGTGCACCACATCTAACTGATAGTAAACGCCTGGAAGTCACTTGTTTCAGGGGACCCCTTGTTGAAGTTCTGTATAGGTTCAATGCTCTCTGGCCCACCATGTTCCTGTCAACTGCAACATGTTTTCTGTTCACTTCTTCTACCCACAAATTTAATATATTTCCCTCTTAACTAAACCCTTACCATGCACTATGGCCATAACTTGTGCAATCTGAGGTATGACAGCAAAACTAGCACAAATTTCTTTTTACTTCTTTACAATTTCATGAATGGATGATTTGTTTTTGCTGTAAGTCATAACAACGATAGCACATACTTTTTTATGGTAATTCTTTTTCCATCTTTAAGTCAGGCACTTTTACCTTTTATACTTAAAGAAAGCACTTTCTGGCTTCTCTCTGGCACATTGGATTGCCAGCATCACTAGTGTTGTGCTTTGGGACCTTTATTAATAAAAACAAGGGTGACTTGAACACAAACGCTGTGATACTATGACAATGAATCTGAAAACTGAGAGGGCTACTGAGTGATGACAGCAGGCAGACACAATGTCCACAGGATGCAGGATGCATTGCACAAATCAAATGAAAGAATCACATCCCAGACAGGATGGGGGAAACAATGAGAGACTGCATCGTGCCACTCAGAATGGCACACACTTAAAATTTATAAATTCCTTATTTCTGGAATTTTTCTTTTAATATTTTCAGACAGCTGTTGACAATGAGTAACTGAAAGCATGGAAAGTGAAACCAAGGCTAAGGAAGGACTACTGTATTGAAGTTGTTAAATTTGAGGATAAATTCTTATATAACAATAAATAACAGATCTACATAAAGTGTTAACAGGCTAGCTTGTTCCTCAGATACTTTTCTTTAATATTCACAGTTGAAATGATCATAACTTTCTTTTTTTCCCTGTTTGGTATTTCTTAATAGAATGTGTACTTCTTGAAAGGACTGATAACACACATTTTCTTTCAGTCTTTTGTGGTTTTGGCCCAATGTATAACAGGTATTCAATGAAGAGTGTAAATGCTAAGAAAATGCTCAATCTACAATTTTGGAAATTTATAATTGATTTAGAATGCTACTTTGTTTCTTTCAAATTATGAACAAAGTATTTTCCTTTAGTAATTAAAGTTAAATCTATTTTTAAATATGTTATGTACAATTAACTTCTAGAATAATTATATATTTGTACAGTTTTACTAATTTATCTTTAGAGTATTTTTCTAGAAAAATAATTTATTTATAGGGCTTCTTTCTACTTAAAAAGAGAAGACTGTTAAAGTACATAATATGTCCTTGGCTGGATAGCTCATTTGGTTAGAATGTCATGCTGAAACACAAAGATTATGTGCTCAATCCCTGGTAAAACACATACAGAAACAGATCTATCTCTTCCTGAGTCTCTCTCTTTTCCTCTATCTCTAAATCAATAAATACATTTTAAAAAATAAAGATCATGACACAGAATTTCTAATTAAATGCAATTTACTTTTTATGGTAGCAATATAAGAAGCTTTATATACAAACACAACTTATATCAAAGCACATAGAAACATTTAAGGATCTAGAAACCCAGTATCATCAATGTAAATTAAAAGTGAAATCTTAAAAAGTATGGTATATATCTAGAAATAACCAAGAATAAGAAATAGTTGAATGTATATGAATATATATGTGTGTTTGTGGCAGTATATATATATATATATAATGAGTTAATTAAAAAGTAGTTTCCAAATAATAAAAGGATTTTCAAATATTTGTTTTGTCTTTCTATGTTGTTTTATTAAAATACATTTAAATCACTTTAGTATTCATTTTTTGTTATGTTATGATCTTTTATTACTTAATCATAGAGAATATAATTTTTTTCTTGTATTTTTGTATTTTTCTGAAGTGAGAAGCTGGGAGGTAGAGAGACAAACTCCTGCATGCACCCAGCCAGGACCCACCTGGCATGACCACTAGGGGGCGATTCTCTGCCCATCTGGGCCATTGCTCCATTGCAACTGGAACCATTCTAATGCCTGAGGTGGAAGCTGTGCAGCCATCCTCAGTGCCCAGGCCAGCTCGCTCCAGGGGAGCCTTGGCTGCAGGAGGGGAAGAGAGAGAGAGGAAGGAGAGGGGGAAGGGGGAAGAAGCAGATGGGCGCTTCCTCTGTATGTCCTGGTCAGCAATCAAACCAGGGACTTACTTCCACACGCCGGGTCATCGTTCTACCTCTGAGCCAAGCAGCCAAGGCAAGAATAAGAAGCTTTTTAATCACATAAAATGATGACTGCTTGATAGAATTCAGTTGAGCAATAATTTTATCAAATAGTATAGTTCTTTTTAAAATACTACTAAAGAAAATCTCACACACAAATTGGAGAGAATTGAAAGAAAAATGTCAACTTAAATAATCTTTTCCACCTTACAGGTACCTGTGTATAATTCTACAATTATACAGTGTGTACTTGGAACACATGAAATATAGAAAAGGTAAATTTATCAATACATCATGACAATTATTTTATGACAGATATTCATAATATTTCTAGAGATAGGAAAATCTCTATAAATGATGTATAAATGCTAAAGTAATGAATTTATAAAAGAAAAAAGCTAGAAATTACACTATGAAATGAACAATATTCTTTTTTTCAAATTAATTCCCTTGGGAAATCTCATTCATAGATATTTTAGCATATTCCAGCTTAGATAATGTTGTCAATATTCAAAAAAAATTTTGTACTACTTGCTTTGGTGTTAGGAAGGAGTCATTCAGTAAGCTCTATAAGAAAATTGGTCTTTTTTGGTGAACACCCACATCTATCCATCATTAAAAAAGTTTTTCCAATATTAAGGCTATTTACATGAAAGTGCCATAGGTTCTAAAAGCAATTGTGAAAGATGAGTTGAAATAGTTGTGTATGTGTAATTTTTAAAATAAAGTGTACAGTCTTTCAAACCTTGCTTCAATGATGATAAAATTGCTTATTATTTGAATGTACAAAGATTAACATTTTGCTTAAAACATTCTGGCAATGATTTCCCAAAACTGCTTGCTACTGTAACACTATATGTATGTATATAGTAATGAATGTTTATTTGTTTTTCTTACAGATAAGTTCTATCATACTTTCTCTAATACTTATCTAAATACTAAATTTGAATATTATTAACAAAAATCATTAATATAAATTTAAATATAAAACATTAAAAATAGAATATTTAAAATGATTCTTATAGCTAAAAGAACAGAAAGTGATTTTTAAACAAAGTGTCATTAAAAGGAAGAACAGAATAAATTAATATTTTTCTATTATATTTTTAGAGATGAGAAGATTAAGAACTAGAGAAGTTACATGATTTGCAGAGAGAATTAAATATTCTAAGTGTGGAGGACACCAATGAGACATGATCTCCTGGACCATAATTGGATACTGATTTTTTTAGTATTTTTGTGTTTAGAATATTTTAATATATTTAGAGACTATAAGAACTAGCACAAAATGAAAGAAGCCAAATCTTTATATTTTAATAAATACAACTATTACTTTTATTTTATTTAATTTTTATTATTTTTAAAATTTGTATTGAATTTATTGGGATGACATTGGTTAATAAAGTTATAGTTTTCAGTGCGTAATTCTACAATACATCATTTATATAATGCACTGTTTGTTCACACCAAGTCAAGTGTCCCTCCATTATTATCTACTCTACTTCTGACCTTCTTCATAATCCCCACATTGCAGTCCGTGCCTATAAATCATATTTCTTTGCTTAATACTGCTACAGTTTTGAGCCAACCCCTTAATCCCATTTTCTCAGACAGCTGTCAGTTGGTTCTATTTATGAATTTCTATTTTCTTTGTTAATTTATCTTGTTTATTAAATTCCATATATAAATGAAATCAATAATACTTTGTCTTTCTCTGACTGCCTTGTTTCTCTTAACATAATGCTCTCCAGGTCTATCCATGCTGTTGCATAGGTAAGATTTTCTTTTTTATAGCCAAGTAGTATTCCATTGTGTAAATAAACCACAGCTTTTTTATCCACTCATCTACTGAGGAGCACTTGGACTGTCTCAAGATCTTGGCTATTGTGAGTAATGCTGCAATAAAAACATAGAGGTGAATATATATATATATATATATTTGAATTAGTGTTTTGGGTTTCTTTGGATATATTCCCAGAAGTAAAATTGCTGGGTCATAGAGCAGTTTAATTTTTAATAATTTGAGGAAACTCCATACTGTCTTCCATAGTGGCTGCACAAATATGCATTTCCTTTAGTAGTGCACAAGGGTTCCCTTTTCTCCACATCCTCACCAGCACTTGTTATTTGTTAATTTATTGAACTGACAGGTATGAGGTGATATTTCATTATGGTTTTAATTTCCATTTCTCTGATAATTAGTGATGCTGAGCATCTTTTCATATGCATATTGGCCACCAGTATCTCTTCTCTTGGACAATCTGAGCTGACAACTTTGTCATCAGGCTTTCTTTCTTCAATGAATTTTAAAATAAGCATTATGATGAGTTTTTTTTTAATGAAATTCTCAGAGCCTAATGACATTTGATAACTCCTCTCAGAACAAGTAAATATGAATAGGTATTATTTATATAACAGGGACTTTGAATATAATTAATTATCTCTTGGATTGCCTTAATCATCTTGTTTTTTCTTTCTTTATAAACCACTTTTAATTGACTGGAAACTGAACCAATAACTCAGAGCTTATTAGAAAACATAAACAAGCAATTACACCAAGTGTGGAACAGGATAATATTTAGTGAGGGTATTAATGGAAATACTGGTTAATGCTTATTTGGACCCTGTAGCAAAGACTAAGTAAGAATCCATTATATAGAAATGGAGTTGAAATTATGTTTATCTAAATTGAGGTCCTTACCTTTATTTCCTTTTCTATTTCTTATTTTCTTACATTTTTTCTTCTATTCCTTCTTCCACATTTGCAAACTATATTTTTCAGAACAAAGCAGCTAGAAGTACAATCATAAGACACAATATGAATAATTAGAAAATTGTTATTGTTACACATCTTTTTAAATGGAAGTTCTGGAATGCCAGCTGTCTCCCAGTTTTCTTCAACAATGTAAGAGATTGTATCTTCATTTTCTGAGCATATCATAGAGCTCACTGCCCTGAGTAAAGTCTAGTTCCAGTCCCTAGTAGACGTGTTGTCTTGGGCAGGTTCTGAACATCTCAGTGTCTCAGTCTTCCTATGCATAAATGGTCCTAATAACAACAACAAAAAAATCTTACATCATAGAATTATTGTGAGATGAGTTAATACACATTAAGCTCTTAAGATGATGCCTACCACAGAGTAAGCACATAAAGATGCTAGCTACATTATTATTGTTGACATATTTTTCTACACACACTTTCTGAAAGTGTTTCAAGTCTACTTCTGTTAACTAGAGTGTCTATTTTTGACTATTTCATTTATATCTTTCTTTAACTTAAATTTTTAGTTTCTTACATTCCTCATGCAACATAAGCTCAGTACTACACCTCATTCAGATTTCCCCTGAAATCTTATTTAGCTAATGAACATCAATTTGTTTCTTCCTTCGGGTGCTTTGTTCTCCTGTTTGGGGCACTGCACAGTGCTTTAGGAGCACACTAGTTTGAGAAACTAGGTCTTAAAACTGAGCTATAGCTCCAATATGTTTAGCTATTGTCTTTAGCATGAGCTCTTTAAGATGTTCACATGAATAACTCAGTGGAACAAGTGCCCAAATGCCTAATTTCCCATAAAGCAAGCTGAGTTTTACTATTGTTGAGGTCTTTAAAACAAACAAAATGAAACAAAGCAAACAAGTAAAAGGTATAAGTATGTAAAATCCCAAACTACCAGCAACTCCTTCAATAAGCCACTCTTTGGGTCTCATATTTCTAATAATGGATAAATCAAATACAATTATCAGATTATTTTCCATATGAAAAATAGATTTAAATTCCTCAGTATGTAAACAGCACAGTATGTGTCTCAGAGTATAGAACTTCCAATTCTAGTGCTGACGACACGCCCTATTTTAAGACTTTCATCCCAGCTTTTACCAGACAGAAGTTTGACTATTTGTTTAATTTTTTTCTTTGTATAATAACCGGTCCTTTCTCACAGAAGTATTGTGAGAGTTAAGTACATTAATGTATAGAAATATTTAGAAATATTTGCTACTAGAACTTCTCAAACTGTTAATTCAGAAGTTGAAAATCTAGCTGCGTAAAAAAAAAAGAATAGAATGAAGGTTTGAAAATTTACATCCATAAGAATTTAAACAGTTACAAGCTATTGAAGTTGTAGTAAATTTACCTAATTTGGAATAATCAGATTATTAAAGAAAATGAAATAGATACTCAGATAATAGTATTTGCATGTAAGTTTTATTTTAAAAATATACTTAAAAATTTTCACCTTGCTTTAACTGTGGAACTTTGCCCCTGGAAAATATTTTTAATGATATGTGGTAATGAGTTGTGCTTCTAACTTCTATTGACTTGTTTTATTATTACAATCTCTAGTTTTTTCTATCACCCACACATGTACAATGGCATGTGCGCGCGCGCGTGCACGCGCGCGCGCACACACACACACACACACACACAGAAAAATCTGTGCTATTTGCTCTGTGCTACCACTAGCTACAAATTCTGTAACTGTAGCATTTGAAAGTGGATTGTTTCTTTGCCTTTGTCAAATATAAATTATTTTTTCTTGCAAATAATTTAAGATCATCACAATGCAAATTTTGAAAAGTCCTGTTTCTACCTACTATATAATTCTGTGTATAACAATTATATTTTTCTTTAAAACAAACCATTTCTGGAAAACTGAAAGCACATATCAATGATAATATGCCTTCCTATTTGTAAATTCAACTTTGAAACTCTCTAAAACCTGGAGGTCTAGCAATTATTAGATCACAGTTATACTTTGTCAGGACTAAATGTATTACATCTTAGCTGGAAGAGAGGAAGACCCTAAGATTACAATATATTTGAACAAGAAGGCACTAACTTTGCATTATTTTCTATTCTTCTTTCTCTCTTTGTTAGGAGGATGGTTCCATGCTGTGCTATTCTCTATTCTGGTGGCCACCTTTGTCATGAGAATGAGACGCCAGAATCAGAGTGTTTCCTGTGAGATATAATAGCCTGCTTTCCTAACTCTCACCTCTCAGGATGTTGTATTTAGTTAGGTTAGAGCCTCTGAATTCCTTAGGGCATTAGTGCAACATTTACCATTCACACAAGGTGTCCTTTTTGCTTGTATTCATTGTAAAAGCATTTGATGCCTTGGCCAGTTTTGCAGTCCTTTTCTATTTCAAACACACCCCTTATAAAACACTGTTGTTATTATTATTGTTATCATGCCAATCAAATATATGTTGCATTTTGGTTTATAGAAATATATACATACTTTACTTAAAGAAAAATACTTGTCACATACAAATATTTTAGTATTCCAATTACATCTAGGGATATAGAACAAGTAGTGACTATGCTTTTGGGTGAGGTGGTTCAGTCCCCTAAAGATGTATTTATTTTTCTGTATTGAGAAAATTTGTATTCTTTAATTTTCATTTTTCTTGGAGTCATATTTCCAAATTGCTCTTGAATTTGCCTCTTATCCAGACTAATATAGAAATGCTATATTGTATTTGGAGCATGCTTTTCTCCCACCATGCAAAATAAAACCTGCAGATATATATCTAAATAACCTCTCCTTTTTAGAAATGTTAAGGATATATGGAGCCAACATGACACACGTCTCTATTCAGCTGTGTTGCCACCAAAATGGGTCTTTTTACCATGTTAAAAGTAAGGAATTTCAAAAAAAAAAAAGTAAGGAATTTCAAAGGAATACATGTGGAGAAATTTAAATGTAGTGACAAAATTTTATTGGGTGAAGAAAATGAATGTACTCTCAGGGACACAGAACGCGGCCAGGCTCTTAAGGCAACTCCTCCAAGTTTCCAGGTAATCCTGCATATATTTTCTTGGTTTTTGGTAACAAGCAAGCTGTCATTCAAATCCTCCAACCCACTCACTGATTCTTCCTGGGCCTGAGTTGGACCCTGCCTTAACTAATCTGGTTTTTGAATCCACTGGTTTTTTGTTTGTTTGTTTGTTTGTTTTTTTATTAAGTGGAATGAATTAGATCAAGTTTTTTTTATTAATTTTAATCAGGTGACATTAATAAATCAGGGTATATATGTTCAAAGAAAACATCTCCAGGTTATCTTATCATTCAATTATGTTGCATACCCATCATCCAAAGTCAATTTGTCCTCTGTCACCTTCTATCTGGTTTTCTTTGTGACCCTCCCCTCCCCCTCTCCCTCCCTCCCCTTTCTTCTCCCACCCTGTAACCACCAGTCTCTTGTCCATGTCTCATAGTCCCGTTTTCTGTCCCACCTATGTATGAAATCATGCAGTTCTCAGTTTTTTTTCCGTTTTACTTATTTCACTCCGTATAATGTCCATCCATTTTGTTGTAAATAATCCGATGTCATCATTTCTTATGTCTGAGTAGTATTCCATAGTATATATGTACCAAAGCTTTTTAATCCACACGTCCTCTGATGGACACTTGGGCTATTTCCAGATCTTCGCTATTGTGAACAATGCTGCCATGAACATGGGGGCGCATTTCTTCTTTTCGAACAGTGCTGTCACAGCAATATATTTGCCTATTTATCTCCACGGGCAAATGAAATAAAAGGCAGGATAAACAAATGGGATTATATCAAATTAAAAGGTTTTGCACAGCTAAAGACAATAAGAACAGAATAAAAAGACAAACCACACAATGGGAGAACATATTCGACAACACGTCTGATAAGGGGTTAATAACCAAAATTTATAAAGAACTTATAAAACTCAACACCAGGAAGTCAAACAATCCAATCAAAAAATGGGCAAAAGAAATGAATAAAAATTTCTCCAAAGAGGACATACAGATGGCCAATAGGCATATGAAAAAATGCTCAACATCACTAATCATTAGAGAAATGCAAATTAAAACCAAAATGCGATATCACCTCACACCAGTCAGAATGGTGCTCAACAGCAAATTATTATCAACACAGAATAAGTGCTGGCGAGGATGTGAAGAAAAGAAAACCCTCCCGCACTGCTGGTGGGAATGCAGACTGGTGCAGCTACTGTGGAAAACAGTATGGAAATTCCTCAAAAAATTAAAAATTGAACTGCCTTTTGACCCCGCTATCCCACTTTTAGGAATATACCCTAAGAATCTACTGGGTTTTTGCCCCACTACCCAATCTGACTCTTTCCCCAGATTTTGCCAGGCTAACTTTCACCCCTTTATGTCAGCATTTTCACTTTTAATCTGCATGTCTCTAAGTAGAAGCACTTCTCTCCGCATATGTGCCCAGCAGAAGAATTTCCTACTTTCTCTCCCAATTGTCTTGGGCCTGGGCCCAGTTGCAAATCCCTCTTTCAAACCATCTTAGCAATTAGGTCTTCAGGGCAGAGGACACAGTGTTCTCCTGGAGTTCTTGAGTGGGCCTGTGAATGCTATAGCTGCCTAGTAAATCAACCTCAACAGAATGCTCTAACTTCCTACTGAAGCAGGCTTCCCAATTTTATTAAACTTAATATTCGATTCCCTCTTCCCTAGTTTATTATGCTCAATGTCTGATTCCCTCTGCTTCCTCTCTTCATTAGTAGCTAGCTAACTACATACACTAACAGTAGCCTTTCCTAATATAGACAGAATTTCATAGGCTGACAGGGCAGGAGAAGAAGAGATGGTAATCATGATAAATCCTTCTTAATTTGAAAAGTGTGAAACCAAGAGGCTTCATGATTTTGATTTGTGATTATAGCTTTAGAAATCATTTATTTTCTATCTCTCTATATATACCCTTCACAGACCTAGCCTTTTCCCTGGACAATCAGTAATTCCTGAGACAGCAGAAGACAGTATCCCAGACCTGACTAATGATCACAAGGTCTGGACCTCCAGTAGGTTAAAAATAACATCAGTAATGTTTCAGTCCCCAAGCCCTAAGGTGGAAGACCTCTTGGTTTCTTTCCCCTGAAATTAGACAGAAGGAAGCCAGAGCAGAACATAAAGCTGTCTTCAAGACCTGAAGAAATGATTTATTACCCTTTTTTCACCTCTGATCTATCAACTACCAAATGACCCTAAACCTCTAACCCTTGACCCATGGTGCCTTGTGATCTTATCCTACATAATCTGTAACCTACATACAACCAGGGAACTAAAACCTTCAGAGTACTAGCTCCCTGTACTCTGGGTTGGCCAATTCAGTATTAAACTACTTTTCTTTCTGTATTTCAGACCCCTGGTTGTGCTTTTCTTTCACCTAGTGCATGAAGCTGACAATCAAATATTGGGGTGGGATGACAATCTTCTATATAAGAAGGCAAAAAAAACCCCACAAATTAATCTTGTTTATGACACTACTTTTTATATTCTGTATCTGAGGAATATTTTTTGGGTAATTTTAATCTTGAGTTGTAGTCTCTTATTTCTTTTTTATAAGAAATTGACCTACAATTAAAGTATACATAATCTCTTTGGAAGTAAAGACAACATGATTGTTCTTAATTTGGGCAAGGTTAGTAAAAAAACAGAAACCACTCTAAGTATGTAGACAGTGATTTTAATAATATAGGTCATTGGTAATCAAACATTCACTGACTAGCAAGGAGCTCGTCTCTCACTTGCAGTGAAGAACCCCTTAAACTTTGGCCACATCCTCTGCTGGGCACCTTAACTTTGTTGTCTCCCTTGTAGCATTTTTTTTTGTATTGATACCTCCCAGCATGATTATGGTAGTGACACCCATGGTGGCTTTATTGGGTTACTCTCAACTCAGAGACTTCTGTGACGTTTCTCTTCCAAGTTACTCAGAAACATGTGATTTCCTTCATACCTTAGAGAAGCCAAGAGGAGCTTAAATCCACTAAGCTCAGGCCCTTCTGCATAATCGTGATGGATGCAAAGTTTTTTCTCATGCATATTCTGATGGGTTTTTTCTCATGCATGTCCTGACAATCTGCTTTTAAATTACTGGATATAATCATAAACCAAGAATCTTACAATTAAAAAAAAAGATTCTTATAGCCATTTGAAGACCTCTCTGTCAATCTAACCTCATACCTCTGGGCTTATGTCTGGAGAGGGGTGATAAGAACTCACATTCTACTAGCAGTCTCACTTGTCTGCCTTCTTCCATTCCATTGAAACCCTTTGAAACTCTGAGGGGTAGGCTTTAGTTTTACTCTAGACCTACTTTATGCTGAAATCTAAGGTGTATTCAAGTCATTATTTAGAAAAAGTATGTATTCCTAGATGAAGCCTTGTCTTATATATAGTGCTCTTACTTTTAAAGACTTAAAATACCCTATTATTAAGATCAGAAACTTTGTATTTCTCTAATCTTTCCATCTGAAGGTCCTAATTCATAGCTCCCAACCCATAATAGATGGAAGTCTTTTTGTGAATAAGACAAATATGCATAAGAAAATGGAGCCTGACCAGGCGGTGGCACAGTGGATAGAGCATCAGACTGGGATGCGGAGGACCCAGGTTCAAGACCATGAGGTCGCCAGCTTGAGTGCGGGACCATCTGGCTTGAGCAAAAGCTTGTCAGCTTGGACCCAAGGTTGCTGGGTTGAGCAAGGGGTTACTCGGTCTGCTGAAGGCCCACGATCAAGGCACATATGAGAAAGCAATCAATGAACAACTAGGGTGTTGCAACGAAAAACTGATGATTGATGCTTCTCATCTCTCTTTGTTCCTGTCTGTCTGTCCCTATCTATCCCTCTCTCTGACTCTCTCGCTGTCCCTGTAAAAAAAAAAAAAAATGGAAAGGGAAACAGAAAGCTATTATATTTCCTATTTCAAATAAGCCAGAAGGCTAACATAAAAGCACTTTCAACTTCATCATCTACTTATATGTACTGGGTTCTAAAGTTACCATGGAGAAGTGGGAACACCCCATTCTGATTGTGATGCCTCACAGGCCTGAAATAATAGAGATTTGAGACCCAGAGTGCTGTGCCTTTCACAGCTGCCCTGCTGGTCTTCTTACCTCAGCAGGCTTGGCGAACCAGTGTCACTCTCATGGCTCCATGGTCTTGCCGTCTGAAGTCACTACTTCCCAAGATGTGAATCAGGCAGCCTTCCCTGAGCATATGTGGTCAGAGCTAGTTCTAAAGGCCAACTTCAAAAACACTGCCTCACTTTTTTTCAGACCCTCCAACAATCACATTCTAAATCTACTTAGAGTATAACTACATCCCCTATCCCCCACCACAGGACAATGGTTCTTCCCAGATATTACATTATCTGGGGAATATTATTCAAAGTCATTCTCCCAAGAATAGGAATGATCACCTAAAGGTAATTTGTTTTTTTTATATTTAAATAACTAAAAAGGATCATTAGATCAATTTTTGTCAAAATAAAGAAGAGTAGTCTGCCTTCATAAAAGCTATTCATTTAGAGGCTACATTTTTAATATATGTGCCTCACTAGCTATAAACTTCACTAGAGAAGGCACCTTGACTGTTTGGTTCTCTTTATATCCCCAGTGCCTAACACAGAACCTGACACAGAAATGGGCTAATATTTTTGGAACATAAAATTCTGATAAAAAATAAAATAGTTCTTGCTGAAGATTCTACCATTGTGATTTACATTAACCAGGTTCTAATTATGAATAATATATCTTGTTATGGAATAATTTAATAGATTTGGCATCCTAGTTTTAGTTCAGTTCTGTGGAATTTACCATGGTGAAATAATTCCATTTGGTGGCTGGCAAAATTTTAGAAATTAGGAGCTATTAGATTATTATATTCTTCATATTAAATCCAGGACCCATCCACAGCTTGATTGGAAAATAAAACTGCATAATACTGGGCTAGATTTTATTAAAGACTATAACATTACAATAATTAATGTCTAAACTATAGTCAGAAAATGATTAGAGGTTACTGATTATTTTTATGAGGTGTGTCCTCAAAAATTTGTTGTTTTAAAGTACCATCTAAACATCTCTAATTTGACTTAATTATTAGCAACAGAATCCTAAACATAGGTGTTGGAATATTTACTAGAAAGAGCATTTATAAACGTATTTTGTTTTGTTTTACAATTTATTTTTATTTTATTTATTATTTTTTGTTTTTTTTAGGGAGATTGTAATTAGAAAAGAAGACCACAAGTACTTTATTTTGCCTCAGTGAGTTGTTGAGGACAAATGTGATTATATATAAATGTTTTAAAATATATTCAGTGTACACAAATGAGAGAAAGTTTTTATTAATTAATCTAGACAATTATTTAAATAGTATATTTTTAAGTTACGCATTACACTCTGGAAGAAAAAGGTTATGTATCTGATGTTACTTTTAGATTGAGTGCCATCTAAGGCTTTGACTTTGCTTGAATCCATACTTTGACCTTTAATGAAATAAATGCAGGAAATATGTTAGTGTTTGCCAGGTACAAGATAAGTTAGTCTTGGTGAGATTGATATACAATGAATAATACTGGGGAACAGTTTTATTTTCATTTTCTGTTGCATGAAGTTTTAAAACCTTTTCTATATATTTCTGCATCACTGATTCCAAATCTGAAATCTATTTTTTGGAGCATGCTTCAGTTTTTATGCAATTTTAATTTTTTTTTGTTACAGTTAATGGCATGCATTGGTTTCTAAAGGCGAAAGATTTATTCGCTCTCAAGAGAAACCAGAGTATGCATTGGTTTTTAAATTGGAGTTAAAGGGCAACGACTCTTGGGTTGAACATAACCACAAAGCAATTAATGTTTAACAAACATCACTTTTACATAATTGTAGTTGTTTATAAATGTAAAAAATTATCTGACTAAAACACCCTCTTATTTTGTTTTAAGACTGAATCATGGCTTCTTAAAATAGGCATAAATGTAAGAATAGTCCTGACACCTTCTGTTATATATGTGGTTGTTACACACTTCAACATCAAAGGCGCAATATTTCATCATTTGTGACAAGTGTATATATTGCCGATTTTCAAGTTCCCCTTGGCAATTAAGACAAGAAGTGGACTCCTCATATTGTGTGTCATAATTGTAAAGAAATGCTTTGTGACTGGACAAAAGGAAAACGCAATGGAATGCCTTTTGGTATTCCCATGGTTTGGTGTAAACCTGAGGACCATAGCAGTGACTGTTATTTCTGTCTGATCCATACAAAGGGCATTGGCAAGAAAAAAAAAAGGGCATATGATTGCATATTCTAATATTCCTTCAGTGATACAACCTCATAGAAACTCCAGGTTCCAGTTTTCAATGGTTTGATTTCTTCTAAGGACAAAGAAAGTGAACGTGGTGAACATGCATTTTGATAAGATGCATGAAGAAATGGTTGTAGAATCTGAAGGGTCTTCTTCTGATGCCAAGCAGTCATGAAGCCCTCAGCAGTCTAGCCAACCCAAATTGAATTAATTAGTAAGAGATTTGGGCCTATCAAATAAAGCAGCTGAGTTATTAGCCTCCAGGCTTCAAGCAAAGAATGTACTTCACCGGTCAGCTAAAGTATCCCATTTCAGGAAGCTTGAACAAATTTTTGTGGACTTTTTTCCCAAAGACAAACACTTTTTTTACTGTCATGATATCAGTAGTCTTCTCAGTAGTCAGCTAGGTGTTACCACTTATAGTCCAACAGAATGGCGGCCATTTCTTGACAGCTCTAAACAGAGTCTGAATTGTGTTCTTCTACACAACGGTAATATTTATACACTGGTTCCAATTGGTTATTCAACTCATCTGTGAGAAGATTATAATGACATAAAAATTGTCCTCGACTTTCTAAAATATGCAGAGCATAACTGGATCATTTGTGTGGATCTTAAAATGGTAAATTTCCTGCTAGGATAACAGAGAGGTTTTATGAGGTATTCTTGCTTTCTGTGTTTGTGGGACAGCCGAGCTCGGGAGAAACACTGGACACAGAAGGAGTGGCAGAAACATGAAGCTCCGGAAGTAGTGATGCAAAATATTGTCAATGAACCTGTAGTTCATCGAAACAGGATTATTTTTCCCCCACTTCACAACAAACTTGACTTAATGAAGCAGTTTGTTCAGGCTTTGAATCGAGAAAGTGAATGCTTTCAACATATTATTTCTGCTTTTCCTGCCTTGTCTTTTGAGAAGATAAAAGGAACTGTATTTGATGGACTTCAAATTCGAACCTTCATACATGACAAAAAATTTGCCAGTCAGATGTATAAGGAGGAGAAAGCAGCATGGCAGTCTTTTGTGGCAATTACAAAGAACTTCCTTGGCAACAGAAAACAGAAAACTATGAACTTCTGGTTCAAAGCATGATGTTGGCTTTCTGTGACACTGGATGTAACATAAGCGTTAAGATTCACTTCCTGAACAGTCACCTTGATAAGTTTCCCGAAAATCTTGGAGCTGTTAGTGATGAGCAGACTACTGCTGGAGCATCAAACGAGATTGTCCTCAACAAGTACACAAATGCAAGAGCTACAAATGCACATTTTTGCCTGAATAGAATTTAAATAAGTTTTGTGCAAATTTTATGATTCAAATAAGTGTTTCAATATATTCTATTTCAAAATTGTAGACAAATTCTAATGTAATCATATCTTTTAGTGTATTAGTATATTTACTGCATTATATAAATTATTATATTTTCACAAAAATGATGCCCAAGAAGACATTCTACTTCATTATGTTAAATTAAATGTTTTCAAAAGATCATGAGACTTTTATAAGAATAGACAAGAGGGCATACAGATGTGTGTGTGTGTGTGTGCGCGCGCGCATTAGTGTGGGTAGGAAGAAGGTATGCTTTCAAGTTTTGACATGCTAGTTTTGAGATGAGTACTGGAAATCCAAATAGGGTTATATATAAAAAGTTGGATATGCAAATCTAGAGTTCAAGTAAAATGTGGGTAGAGGTACAGATTTTTAAGTTATAGTAAAAAAATTATATTAAAGTTATAAAACTGGATCAAAATGTCTTGCTTAATAGATCATTTGACAAGTTTTACAGTGTTAGCAAAGTTATGTCAGATATATTTATTGCAATATCAAAGCTATTTCTATTTCTTAAAATTGAAATAACATTTTCTCAATAAATAGGTCATTCTACTCTGAAACTGTTTACTGAAGTTGATTCAGGAGGAAGTATATTTTATAAGAGGTATCAAAATAGACTAACCAGATGACTTTGGATAATTTGCTTATACCTGGTTAAGAATGGTATGAACTGACTGACTTATTCAGCCCTACATAACCCACCTGTTATTCTATCCACCAACTTCTAATTTGACTTTGGATTCTTCTTTCTCCCCTGTACTGTAAGGACATTTGCCAACACAAAGTGGGCTATCATATTTCTTTCCTATCTTTATAAGGTGATTATTTTCAGAGTTATGGTGTCAAAAACTATAGCCTTTGTTCCATACTAACATTTTCAAAATTTTAAAATAGTCTTCTTACTCTTTATTTGCACTGCTTGCCCACCTTATTCTCAATGATGAAATCTTTTCTTGACCTTATTTTTAATTAAATACACTTGAATGTTATTCATGATTTTCTTCACCAAGGCCAAATTCTCTGTGACCTGATTCATGAAATATCTCTTGATAAGTAAAGAATATATGTACTAACCCAATTCTCATAGTTTAGTGTGTTTTCTTAGTAGTACAATGATTTTTTTTCTATTTTTAAAAAATGTTTAACCATTTTTTATTTTTCAATTACAGTGATATGCAATATGATATTAGTTTCAGGTGCACAACCTTTATATAACTTACTAAGTGATTATCTTAATAAATCTTGCACCCATCTGACACTATAGATAGTTATTAAAAATATAATTGGCTATATTCCTTATTCTGTACTTTATATCCTTGTGACAATTCTATAGCAACCAATTTGTACTTCTTAATTCCTTCATATTTTTCAGCCATCCTCCCAACCCCATTCCCACCTGGCAACCATCAAAACCTCTGTATCTCTGAGTCTGTTTCTGTTCTGCTTGTCCATTTATTTTGGTTTCTAGATTCAATTGTTGATAAATATGCATTTATTGCCATTTTATTGTTCATATTATTTCTTTTTCTTCTTCTTAAGGAAGATTAACATTTTATGAAATTACAATTTGGTAATGATGAACTATGTTAGCTTTTTATTGTCTGGGAAGCTCTTTTCTAAATGATAGCTTTGCTGTATAAAGTAAACTTGGTTTTAGTTCCTTACTTTTTCTCACTTGGAATATTTCTTGCCATTTCCCTCTGACCTGCAAAGTTTCTGTTGAGAAATCAGCTGACAGTCTTAAGTAAGCTCCCTTGTAGGTAACTAAATTATTTTCTCTTGCTACTTTTAATATTTTTTCTTTGTCTTTAACCTTTTGCATTTTAATTATGATGTGTCTTGGTGGGCATCTTTGCATTTATCTTGTTCTAGACTCTCTGGGCTTCCTGAACTTGTATGTTTATTTTCTTCACCAAGTTAGGAAAGTCTGTCATTGTATTTTTAAATAAGTTTTCAATTATTTGCTCTTTCTTCTCTTTTTGACCCCCCACCCCACCCCTACCCCACATAATGCAAATACTGGTACACTTGAAGTTTTCCCAGAGGCTCTTTATATTATCTTCCATTTTTCAGTGTCTTTTTCTTTTTGCTGTTTGATTTTCTGCTTCTTTATATTCCACTGGTATCTGTCTGTCCCATATTTTGCCCTGATCTCAGCAGGGCCGAGTCACCAGGAGTCAGGTGGTTGGGGCTTCTGGAACACAGAGGATGGGTTATCTGGCAGCCAGAAATCTTGCTCTACAGAATGTCCTATGAAGAGGAAGTACTAGATTTTCAGGAAAGAGGGGGAATAGTTTCTACCTCAAACCAGTTGACTAAGTCACTGTCACCTCCTGAGTCTCTCCACACCTCTGCTCCAAGGCTGCTAATGCCTCAGAAGGACCGAATCTCTGCAGGGTGAGATGAGGAGTCCAGAAAGTGGGACAATTGCTTTCTCCCAGCATATAGAATGGAAGGCTCCATCCAAGAAAAATGTTGTCTGCAGTACTGGAGACTGACCCATCTCAGGGAACTTGCTGGCTGTTTCTTCCTCGTTATATCTTTTTCCAAGAGCTGCAAACCTTAGACTCCTCTCATGCAATGATAGCTCACTCAGCCCTCCCTCTAATGAAGCCCAAGGCAACTGGCTATGAATTAGAGTGCCCACATCTCTTCAGACTCCAGTCTCTTTCCAGCAGAAAAAAACCTAGCCTTTTTCATAGTCAAATGATACTTAGACACCTATCTCTTCCTGGCTCTGGTTCTCTGGGCTGGGAGCCTGACTTAGGTTTTCAGTCCCACCTGCCTCAGGAAGATCTTTACACAGCTGAAATATCCCTCTGGAACCTCAACCTCAGCTTGTTGGAGTAGAACCAACCCTTTTTACATCTTTGCTCTTCTTATCAGCCTTGATGTGTTTTTTTCTGTGAATCCTTGTTTATAAGACTTCTCTTCATTTTGACTTGAGTTAGTTATTCAGGATGATTGCTCTTAAATTTAGTTGTAACTCCAGTTTGGTTTTGATAGGAGGTGAGTATTACATCCACGTTTCTGCCACCATCTGGATTCACACCTATATTTTTGTATACCTTATAAAAATTACTTTGCCTGACCTGTGGTAGCACAGTGGATAAATCATCAACCTGGAACACTGAGGTTGCTAGTTTGAAACCCTGGGCTTGCTTCATCAAGGCACTTTTGGGAGTTGATGCTTCCTGCTCCTCCCCCTTCTTCCTCTCTCTCTCTCTCTCTCTCTCTCTCTCTCTCTCTCTCTTTCTCTCTCTCCTTTTTCTCTAAAAGAAATTGAATAAATAAATATTTTTAAAAAATTATTTTTATGGACATGAATAACAGTGTGGTGATTCCTAGGGGGTAGGGGAAAGGAGAGGTGGAGGTGGAGGACAGTATGGGAGAATAAATGTTGATGGAGGAAGACTTGACTTGGGCCAGTGAACACACAAGATGATGTACAGAGGATGTATTTTATGGAGTTGTGCACCTGAAACCTGTATAATTTTGTTGACCAGTGTCACTCTAATATAGTCAATATAAAAAGATTAAAAAAAAATTATTCTTACTTTAAATTATTTACAAAATTGTTACAAACACTATAATTTCTGTGTACATAAACTCTTCACCACACTTCCCTTAATATTTACATCTTATATAACAATAGTTAAATTTAAGAAGCTGACATATGTACAATACTGTTAAGAAAACTTATTCTTGATTCAGATCTCATTTTTTTTTTAGCACTAACATCATTTTTTGTTTCAGGACCAATATAGGAACAACATTGCACTTATTTATCCTGTGGTCTTAATCTCCTCTAGTTTGTGATATTTTATGCGTTTCCCTGTTTTTTCATAAAGGTAATACTTTTGGAAATTCTAGTCAATCATGTTATAGAATATCCTTTAACTTTTCTTGATGATTTCTAATGATTATATTGAAGAAAATAACTGCATGATGTCTTAAATTACAAAAGCACAGACACTGGTGAATTCTAAAATTAGCGGATGAAACTTTAAGGAGAAATATTTGTATAATCTCAAATTATCTCCACCAGATATATTTCAATTACTGTGGTGATTTTAGAATATGTGCATAAAATATTTGATACATCTCCCTGCAAGAGGTAGAATTTAATTCTTTTAAATGTGGGCTGAATTTAGTGATTTACTGCTAATAAATAGAGCATGGAAAGGGAAAAATAGTAACTGTTCAGTGAAGAAATCTAGTAGACACTGTCTTAATTTAAGTAAGTCATCAAATTTAACATCATCAATAAGTCATACCTGACCAGGCAGTGGCGCAGCGGATAGAGTGTCGGACTGGGATGAGGAAGACCCAGGTTCAAGACCCTGAGCTCGCCAGCTTGAGCGTGGGCCCATCTGGCTTGAGCAAAAGCTCGTCAGCTGGGACCCAAGTTCGATGGCTCCGGCAAGGGGTGTCTCGGTCTGTTGAAGGCCCACGGTCAAGGCACATGTGAGAAAGCAATCAATGAACAACTATGGTGTTGCAACGGCAATGAAAAACTAATGATTGATGCTTCTCACCTCTCTCTGTTCCTGTCTGTCTGTCCCTATCTATCCCTCTCTCTGACTCTCTCTCTCTGTCCCTGTAAAAAAAAAAAAAAAAAAAAAAAGTCATGCTGACATCATATTCTTCCTATTATGGTGTTATGAGAAGGGCCCCAGAACCAAGGGAAATGTGAAAGAAACATAAGATGTTTTCTAAGTTAAAAGATTCGATAACTTCTATGGAGACTATGTGCATATAAATTTTAAGAAAAGATTGAAACTCACAGATAATATTTTACCCAAAGTCAGTTTTAAGATATTGGTATTCAGGGCTCAAAGAAGAAAAATACACAAATTTTTCCTAGTTTCCTTGCCTTATTCTGAAACTCTTTTGGTTCTAGTGATCGTAAAAATATTTTAATTAAGACACTATAGTGACTTTGTGTATGCATTCTAGTCTTAAGATTATATACATTAATATATTCATATCTATATTGATATGGCCAGAGTTTTTATATCTGGTTTTTATTTTTTAATTTATTATAAATAGTTCATTCAAAATTGTACATAATAATCAATTCTAAAGGCCTTCAGTCACTAAAGAATAAGTTTAAACACAGGGCATGTGACTTGGTTTATTTTACAAAAATTTTGACTTGTTCTTTCCATAGTGGGAGTCCGAAGTTTCTCTGCTACAAGAAGAGGTATTGTCTGAAATTGAGCAGAGTGCACATGGGATGAAAATTAGGCAGTTACTTGCAGATCTATACATGTGGTTCAATGGCCCAGAAGCCACATTGATTGTTAAGGCCAGAGAGTGTACTGTTTTTCATGCACCTGAAGATTCTTGCATTTCACTTACTTTGTTGGAATATGGATTGTATTGTCCTTATATTGCATGTTATTTTGAAATGATGATATTAGCATGCAAACTTCCATTTGCAAGCCCATTTTACTGGCTTGACACTGAGAAGTAATGACCAAGAGCCTGTGCTCAGCCGCAACTCTCCATCAGAAGAAATTCAGAGGACACTGCCTACTCTCTAGAGTTTTCCTCCTACAGATCATAAGCAAACTGAAGAAAAACAAAAGTTTTAATCAGGGAAAGAGAATAGGGAGAAAAGATGTGTCAGTGACTTACTAACAGTTATTTCATCCCGTGTGTACTTGCTTGCTTATATGAGAGCTTCTCTGTCCAGCCATAAAACAGTATACATTCTGACCTCAGTGCTGCCTCAAATTTACCTATGCATAAATAATTTCATATCATGATAGATTTATGGGGAAGAACATTCTGGGAGATCATCCTATATTAATCATTTCATTTATTTCCTCAGAGGTAAAACGAAAGCTAATTTTTGAATATATTGCTAGAGTCTCTAGCTCCCACAGGGACCCCTGTTGGGTGTTGAGGCCCCTGAGCATGCCAACTCTCCCGGGCAGGGGCAGGACAGTCATTTTGGTTGCTTCATATTAATGAAGTCTTTTAACATTATTAGAGGGTAAGAATTTTGTATTGAACCAGAATGAGTGATTTGCAATTAATTGATGCTTAGTAATTAATCCATGTACATTTTACACTTTTGTCCTAGACTACTGGATTATAAAATATATTCTATTATTTTTTTGTGTGTGACTTTAACCTTTTCTTTATTTTTAAAATATTTTTATTAATTTTAATTTATTGCATTAACATGGATTCAAGTGTCCCACTGAATATAACACCCTCACCCCCACTCCCGTGTCCCTATTAACACACCTTTTGCCCCCTCCCTCTAACTTCCTTCCTCCTTCTCTCTAGAATTTACTGTCCTGTTATCTGTATCTATATGTTATGTATATATCCTATTAAAAAAAGAGTTTGTGTCCTTGAAGCATCACCTCTTTATCGCCTGCCTTCTGGTTTTAGAAAAAGCACTGGGAAAGGAGAAGGGAGTTTTCTTACTTAATCTGATGCATCGGGTCATCATCAAAATATTTATTTCTTTATCTTCCCACACAGAAGGTGACAAAATGTTAATAAGAACACAAATGAAAAACAAGGTTGAAAATATGTGCAATAGAATGCAAAAAAAAGTCAAAATAAACTTTAGTATGACTAATGGGTTAAGATATTTTGATAGTCACTGTAATCATAAAGTGTTGTTTGTTTTTTCTCTTTGGAACAGTGGTTCTTAACCTGGGTTCTATTGAACCCTAGGGGTTCGATGAGTCAGTCTCAGGGCTTCGGAAAAGCCTCTGCCACGGAGGCCAGAATAAAGTAATACCGTAATTTGTTGTGAGTTCATGCACTTTGTTGGTTTTGTTCTTTGAGCAAGGTGATGTTCATGCACGGCTCATTTTGTGCACCAGTAAAAAAACATATACCTATGTCTTGAATTTGGAAAAAAAAATCATATTTTATTTATCACTAAAGAAGGGTTTGGTGAATGCGCATATGAAACTGGTGGGTTCGGTACCTCAAAAAAGGTTAAGAACCACTGCTTTGGAAGAACAGAAGAAACCTGACATATATGGTAAAACTATTTCTTACTGTTACATCTAGGAATTAATGTAAAGGAAAGATGATGACAATGGTAAGTAATTTCTTCCAAAGATCTGGGAATCCCTTTCCTTTCCCTGCAGGCAATGTCTCAAGCTGATAGTACTGTGCTCCCATTTACATCATACTTTTCTTCTTAAATTATTCCTTAGCGATCTTTTTTCTTTTTAATTTAAGACTAGGATTGTCTAGGAGGTCAAGTAATCAAATATAACAATGGTCAAAACAAGGTAGACTTTTATTTATTTATTTATTTATTTATTTATTTATTTATTTATTTTTGGCATTAAGTCTAAAGAGAAATCCAGAGCACCAACAAGGCAGCCTTGTAAAACTACTCAGGGATGCAGAATCTAGCTTGCTTTTTCTATTGTCTTTTGCTTGTATCTTCTGCTCTCTGGTTCTCAACGTGGTTGTTGAAGTTCCAGCCTCTTCTCAATTCTGCTGCATTCCAGTTGGAGGAAAATAGGAGCTGAGAAAGGGCATGGCTCTTTCTGTAAGAAAAATTATGAAAAATCAGAAACAATATTTTCAATGAGTTGTAATGGTCAAAATGTATTTATGTCAAGCTATAAGAGGGGGCGGGGCTACTTAGACTTTTAACTGTGATCTGAGCATTAAGGACAAAAGGAGAACAATGTGCACTCTCTGAAACACTGAGGCTTTTAGTGTGCCAGACAGGATATTATGTAATAAGAACAATGTATTTATGTAGAGTTTATATTGTTGTTAAGAAAGATTTCAGGTGATTGTGTATATTGTGCTCAGTTACTGATGGTAGGGTATACACAACTTACAAGTTGGGTAAGCAGCAATACTGAATTATCTAATATTATGAGATTCAGTCAGTTTCTATAAAAATTCAGATAAACTAAAAATGTAATGACCTTAATAAAAGTAAATATAAACATATCAGTCCCCTTAATTTTCTACAAATGATCATATCCTGGAATAACATTTTACCAGTGCCTTGGATGCAGAGAATTTTGAAAACTAATTAAAAATTAGATGAAATTCAGATTTAAAGTGGGTGTCACCTGAAACAAAATACAGTTTTAAACTATTCTTTTTTAAAAGAAATTCCATTCATAAAACAATGTGTCCTTTTATTTTTGTGTAGTTTCTTATACATCAAACATACTTTTCTGAGCATCCTAAATAATAGAATGTAGAAAAAAAACATGTAAGTTGAACTGCTCTGAAAGTGAAGAGGCTTATAAAAGAGACAAAACTGGGCAAAACAGATGTGAAATTTGTCCAAAACCAAAATGTCTTTAAATGTTCCCTATGGGAAGTATTTTGCTTTCTTATCTACCCCTCATGCCTACTCAGATCAGACTTGCATGGAGCACCTTCAATCAGCCAGACTCTTTTCTAGGAGCTGGGACAGTAGTGAAGGAGACATGGGATTTCTAATCTGGCGGGAGGACATAGCCCAAATAAGTAATTAACTGAAGTCGTAATTAATTACAAAAGAGACATGTAGGGTGCAAAAAGAACATATGGAAAAATATAACACTGTAAAAATTTAGGAATGGGGAAAAATCACTGATTAAGAACAGCATGAAGTTGATGAAATGACTGTATTGTATTTACAATCATGAGCTCATTGTAGACTTCATGCATATGCCGAAGAAACTACAAGAAAAGTGAAAATAACCAAGTAATGGTATTTGCAACAGTGAAAGACTTACAGCTGTGTTTCCTCAATCAGTTACATTAATCAGAATTTCATTATGTCTATATCTCTAAGAACATTTAGAAAACTGAGAAACCACAGGCAGAGGAATAATCTCCTAAATCCATCCTTCTCTTTTATCAGTAATTCCACAATAAACTATATTTTTAACCTGCAGCACAGTCAAGATCCTACTTTTCCTTTTTGTAAGACTCAATATAAGTTTCTAAGTAAGTCTCCAGACAATATTTTACTTTGGTAGTCAATGCAATAAGGGGGAATTGCTGCTTTGACAATTTGTCAAGCATCAATCAAACTTATTCATAAGTGGGCTAGAATAGTTATGGTCTTTAAAGAGAGAGGCAGTAGGGAAGGGAGGGCTCTATACTCTTTTATGGGCTGCTAAGTTACCAGAGACAAAGGCTGAGTAATATTCAGCTTTGCATTTATAACTCATCAAAAATGTAATGTTTCGTTGAATTTGATCTCAAGCTATTTAAAATAAATAAATGGGATTTAAAACTTTTACAAAATGGGTTTGCTTCTTTTATATTGTATGCAATCTCATTTTTGGTTGCTTCTGTTCTAAAATTATTTGTTATTATTCCTAGATTCTATCATGGTAACTCATCAAGGTAATAATGTTATTAATAATATATCTGGGATGACTTGCCAGCTTTTACTTCACAGAGTGGAATATTTTGGGCATGGAAGTCAATTGCAATTATTAATACTTCCCTATTTGACACAGATAAAAGATTTATATAATGACACAGTGAGAACATAGAGATTGAACCCTGGACATGAACCAAGAGCCAGAGAAGAAGTAGAAGAATCCTGAGTTGCAAAAGAAATTGGACAATTTACTCAACATCAGAGAAGAGGTCTGTAAAGCTAGTCTCAGACTATGAATGCCGTGTGCAAAGAGAAAAGTGTTGTAGGTACAAGAAGGCAGCCACACAGGAGCATAAATACAAGCCACAAACTCCAAGACAGATCACTCACATATACCAAGATGTATCTGCCTTACCCTCCACAATAGTTCCTGATGGCCTCAAGCCTATCAAATTAACTAATGTTGGAGACAACTCTGTACTTTGAGATCTCTGAGAAGCAAGAAGAGAGTGCAATAAGACAAGTAAAACAGACACTAAGAGTTTCCAAAGCACTAAGCATCATTTTCCAACATAGTTTCTAGTGATAAACCTGAAGCAAACTTTAAATTGTCCATTTTAGTCTTATAACTAAGAGATAATATTTTACTGATAATTGAAACTTTTCATAATGGCCAATGGTGTTTCCTGGAGAACAATAAAAGATATAAATATGAATCTTTATCAAAAGCCCAGTTGTAAGAAGTACAACAAAAAACTGAAAAAGTCAGTTCTGCCATCTACGTTTTACCAGTCAGAGGTCTGCGCACTGAAACTTGGTTATTTGGCTCTTGGGTAGATAAGGCTTTTATTACATCACAAGCCAATATATAAGGATATGACAAACAGCCAAAAGGAATTTACTGCTCTCAATGGTGAAGAAATTTTTGAAGTTCTATGGAAAAAAAAAAAAACAACTCCTAGTATTAGATTCACAAACTGTTCTGTTGCACATGAAAGATTGGATTGCAATTATTTCATAGACAATGGAAAACTTCAAGCTCATCAGTCTTCTCATTTCATTGACTTATGGGAAGATCAGCTACATTTTTTACCCAGCTTTAGCAAATATAGAGACCAGAAGAAATTCATGTCTACATTCTAGTCTAGCTTACAGCTTTACTAATATCTTTATTTTTCCTTTGCTTTAATTTTCTCAATCATTTTTTAAAGCATTTTTGCATTTAACTTTGTAAACTATTCAAATACCATTATTGATCAGGGTGAAATATAAATAAATCTATGATTAAGGAGTTATAAGACTTCTCTATAAATAGGATAAATAAAATAAAGTTCAAAGACTAAGGTCCATTGGAAGGAAAAAACTTTTTTTGTCTCAATTTAATATGATAAATGTTTTCTCTCATTTATAAATACCATAAAAATAAATTGTATAATTTATTATCACATCTTATCATATTTCTAAAAAGCAAACCACTAAAAAAATTTTCTTTCCTGCTTTACAATTAATTTGGTTCAAAACATGACCTAAATTGACATAGAACTGAAGCTTCTCATTGGTCCCAGGCTGTGTGAATGTGCTTTAGTTTCTCTGAGTAATGGAGTGTGTTTGATTGCAGGGTGCTGTACCAGGCCCTGGGATATGGAATATATGGCTTATCCAACTATTTCCTTTATAAAAATGGAAAAATTATGACATCTAATATACATATGATTTCAGATAAGGAATATTATTTGTAAAGTGTCTGAAGGCTACTCTTGCCACATGACTAAAGCGAATTGATAGAGTGTTACTCTCCTCCTTATTTTTAAGTCAGGATAATTTTTCAATAAAATTTCAGGGTAAGTTATCCTTATCTAGTTCTGTAACTTTAAAGACCACTTACCATTCACCACTCACAAAGCTTCTTAGTCCACATGTGACTGTGAGAAGTTGTGCCCCATTGCTTCTGTTTGGGTCATAAGATATCTGTCCCAGTGCAGCCTTATCTGTACAGTCAAGTACAGACCAGAAAGAAATAGCAATGCAATTACAAACCATAGAGCAGAGGTCCTTCTGTGATGAATTAGAAATAGTTCATCAGTGTTACCAACGATAGTTTCCTGAGAAATTGCATTAATCTTTAAGGAAATTTACAGGGACATGATACAAGTTGTTAAATTAAGAAAAGGGAACTTTTAAGAAATGTGGTACTAATTTAAACTCATATGGGTGGAGTGTAAGCAGTATTAATTTTTATAGTAGATATGTAACTTTTATTTTACAAAATTTAAAATATTAAGCAATATATGCACTAGG
>CM072995.1:68988739-69003739 GCA_037038555.1 Rhynchonycteris naso
ACACACACACACACACTCACACACACTTCTTTCTCAGAAGGGTTTAAGTAGGTTGTTATAGGTTAAAATGTACTTGACCTCTATTTTTTAAGAAGGAGTTTTAATAAAAAATATCCATACCTAGTATTTTATTTATTTCTTAATTCATAAAAAGCTATGCTGTACTATTAAAATTTTTATTTTTAATAAAAGCAAAACATTGATAAACTTAAAATATGCTATATCCATGATTTGATAAATGAAATGCTATATTTTTATTTTCAATATTATCATACAAGTAGGAAAAAAGTATAGAATTTACTTTATGACTAAATTACAAATTTCTCTTACAGTGTATTTTCACTGTGTTATGAGAAAATAATAAATGTTTACCTAAAATATAATTATATTAAATATATACCAGTGAGGTTATTATTGACCCAAAGGAATATTGCACACTAATCTTTAACTTTAATAGATTTTCAAAATGATGCTATTCTATGATGTTATTATTTTAAATATTGTATTATATATGTATAAAGCACATGAACACATAACTTGCTAATTTAAGATCTTATAACAATTATTTCTCATTGCTCGTCAACATAAATGTTTTTTCTCTATATAAGGATATATAAATTAGGATACATTATAAATATATGAATTAAATGAAATTTATTTGTATTTACATTATCTAGCATTACATCATTTTTTTTCATCAAAACCATTCGGTAAAATACATTTAATATTTTAATTCTTTTAAAAATAAAATAATGATTTATTACTTAAATTTATTTTCTTTTATTTGTTATGTTTAAGTGTGCTGAATTTGAAAAATTTTTTATGAAATATTTTAAATGTGCAATGCCTTAGTAAAAATTGGAAATTGGAACACATACACATTCCTTATATTTAGGTTAAGAAATAATTCAGTAACACCACTTTCAGCAATTCTGGAGTCTACCTTTTTCCAGTCTAGTCTGAACATTTTTTCAATGCAAAAAAAAGTTATCTGAACTTTTGCAACATGATCTGTGCCAAGAAATCAAGGAAAGTGATAAAAACTTGAAGAATGTGCATTAGTGAATATTTTTATTGGCAGGACCTGAACATTTTATAAAAGTAAAACAAACATAGAGGTTGCTTATTTCTGAAAGAAAATAGGCCTCGCTGATTTTTTTTTTCAGCAAACATTATTGTCCAAAATGATATAAATCTTTGTTGCTATCTCTAAAAAATTAACTTCAAATGCTGGCAAAGCCAAGTAGCTGAATTAAGTTTTCTTTTGTTTACTTTTTCCTAATCACCATAGAAATCCTTAGTGAAACAATTACTCTAAAAACAATCAGCACAATATATCTCTATAAAGGAGAAAATCGATTTAACAACAAAACTAGAATAATCTCTATTGATCAAGAGGCGTTCAGTGTAATTTGAGTGAATGATGCTTGGTTCCATTTCCTCGCAGAAATTTTTCAGTGATGTTAGAAAGGAAGATTGCAAACTATCACATGATTGTTTGCATGCTATTCTCTATCTTAATCACTGACTTAAAAAAAGAAGCCTATATGGGAGGCCAAACCAAATATTTTTTTTTATTATATGAAACGGTATTATAATTGTATGCGACTTCATTATGAGCACTTACCTAGGAATCTGATTTTATTTTATTCAATTCAATAGTAAAGAAACCAGGTCTCTGTAAAAGGGTTCAGTGTTAAAGAAACAAATCCAAGTTTATCTTATAAGAACATAATTAGAAAGATTAAAAAGTAACATAAATTTTCTTTTTAAGTAAAAGTAATTTTTAAAGACATTATTAACACCTTTATATCTGAAATTTATTCTCAAACAAGAAGGATACAAAAAAGAATTGGAGACATCTTAAGAAAATTTAGCAATGCTAGGCTATATACCATATAAATTGCATATATACCATTTTGAGAGAAATATAAAAAGATAAATGTTTTAAATATATCTTAAAGATGGTATTTGTTGTTCACTTAAATATATGAATGAGAGTCATACTGGCTTAGATGTCTTTCAACAGTAACAAAAATAACTTATATGTACTTTGTCAAAGTGTTGTTAGAATATTTCTTTATATGAAATATTGCGCATAATTTTCCTTTGGAAGCATTAGAGAATTTTATAAATAAAGCAGTCTTAGAAAAAGAGTGATTGATAAGTTCATATGTAAAAAGGTTTTATACCTAAACATATAATCAAATGATAATTCTTTACAAATCTAAAATAGCGTTTTAATAAACAAATAAAATATTATTAATAAATTAGATAATAATTGCCTTTCTTATTTTATAAGTCACAATTATTATTGCTAAATCAAATGAATGATGATGCAGTTAAATTACTAATACAAAAAAACCAACTCATTTTATTTTTAAAATTTAGATTCACAAATTTTAATTCACTAAAGGTCGATTAAGTTATTGTTGCCATGTATTCTTAATAAAATTTATACTCTATAGCTGTTTAAAAATTTTAAAGTAACTTTTATATATTTTGTTATATTAATGAGAACTCACCTGCTGCCTTCCACCACATTTAAAAACATTAGTGGTGCTTTGTGTATTTATACAAGGTATTGTTGATATTGGAAAATGCTACATTCATTTTTAACTAAATTTATAAAATGTTTTATTAACCAAATAAAAATCTAACATCAAAGCAAAGCAGTCTATGAAATATAAAAAAAAATATTTTATTTCTAACATCAAAGTAACATTCTTATGTAATATGCAATTATCTTCCCTTCAAACCATTAAACCATTAGGGCAAAATTAAAAAAAAAAAAAATTTAAATGAGTTTAAAATGGTAAATATCATATATAGAAGTATTTTATTGAAAACTGATATTTTAGAGTCACTTAGATGAGTAAAAATACTTTAAAATTGATTTAAGCATATTATAATCATATTTATGACTTGTAACTCTCCATTTTAAATCTTTTAATACTAATATGTATGTATTTTAATGGTTATTATTCTAATATTTAACTATACCATTCAATTGAACAAGTTAAACTTTTAGTAATATGATTTTCAATTGGCTTCATATACTATAAATAGCTAATCTAGAATATCATATTTTAGTGATTGCTTTTCTATTATATACAATCTTAAGATTTTATAGTTAAATAAGCATCATCAAATATAAGTAAACTAAACTACTTATACACTTCCTGTTTCTTTGAAAAAATTAAAAATACTTAGAGCTTTTATTAGAAAGATAGTTTTTAAACTGAATACTAATAAACCAATAGATTTTTATTGTTCAATAAGTAATAATTTCCTGTTTATAAACAAAAAATATTGATCAAAGTGATTAATATACAGTGCTTCATAATGCATCGGGGAGCGTTGATACATAACTTTTAGTTCTAATAGCATTATGTGATGGAAAAAACATGTTCATTTGCTCTAATAACTACTAAGATGCACTTAATAAAATAAAATGTAGTAATACTTATAATTTAATCTATTCATGGAATTAATTTTAAAGGTCTACCACTCTCCTTAATGTGGATTACAGTCATAATTTATAAAGTGTTGTGATGCAGAGTTGACAATGCCATTGTTTTTCGCACTTTGAGATGATTCTGCAGCCTCTATATCATCTGCATACCAACCTCAGGATTATCAAGGGCAAACAAAAGATAATTAACATCACAAACAGGCAATGTAGAAGCTACTGATTGAGGATTCTTATTTAATACAAGACTTCTGAAAACCAGAACATGAAATAACTATAAAAAAGCCTATCTCTGAAATAATATTATAGTATTCTTTTCTTTATATAAATCTTTGCTCTCCCACTCCAGTTTTGAGACGTAACTTACTGACAACATGGTCTCAAGTTGGTGTGGTCATCATCTATAACAGAGCTAGCGAAAGTCATTTTGTAAGCAGTGAATTTCAAGTTATATATTTTTATATTGTAGTTCCTTTAATACCGGTTATGATCATGGATTTATTTATAACGTATATACAAGAAAGAGAAAATAAACTACTGCCAAAATAATTTCTATCATGTTTTCCAATTTTCTAACTGGAGTACAATAAAAAGGAATTTTATACAGCTAAACAGACTATTTTAATCTTAGTTACAGTTTATTTAACATTATATACAGATAGTATAATGTGTTTAAGTGATGGTTCTAATTCATTAAAATCTTATATTTACTCATATGAAATTATATTAGAGGCAGAGAATGTGCTATGTTAAATTTGATTATATTACTATCTTACTGCTTCAGTAAAATTATTTATGTCTTCCCAACTAAGTGCCCTTTAACTTTTCATAAATCATCACTATTAGTGTGATTCACATATGTGGTTATTTTTACTTAGCAGCCTAACACAGGGCAATTTTAAATGTTTTAAAAACATAACTTCTAAAGTTAAAAAGTTATAATTACAAAATTATGTTCAAAATAAATAAAATGACACTTCAATACAAATTTATATGTTAAGGACTTTTTTACATGGTAGGTTTTTCTGATAAAGTATAATGTTATTAACAATTTTAACTGCAGTGAGTTAGTGACATGCTTTACAGTTTACAATCATAAAAGAATCATATTGGAACAAGGCTTTTTATCACATGAATTTTTCTACAACATGGATACAATCACAGTTTAAGTCTTCTGGAAATAATTATGCATTGTGGAGCTCTGATGTAATACAGTTACTAGTTCATTTTCCAAACACCACCATTAAGTGAACATTGCTAAAACCTCTCCATTGGCAACATGATTGAGAATACTTTATTTCTTTTTAAGTTTTTTCTTGTTTTATCCTAACAACAACTATCTGCACAACTTTCTAAAAGGGTCCAATAAGATTTTACATCATATCTTGTTAATTTCAAATCTACATAGAACCTGGGTTAATTCTTCTATATGATTATTTTTTAAAATAGCAAGTAATTGTCTGTAAAAGAATACACAGTTAAAATAAATCTCTCTATACAGCACATCCGTTAAAAGAAACATTTTAAAAATTATCTCCAAGTTCTATCCACCAACTTCTCCCCTCCCTGTACATTTTTTTTTTTTTCGGTATGTTCCTAGGGCCCCATCTTTGGTCTTCTGCTTATTCAAACATTTTTCACATGTCCTATTCAATGACCTAAACAAAGTCAATTTTAAGTTACTATCTAATGTCCTGGAACTCTCACCAAAAATTTAGGCTTAATAGATTTTTTTATATTAATTTGCTCCCAAAGGAGCAAGTGTAAAATATTGTTTACCTCCACTTTTCCTTCAGTCCAGCTAGTGGGATAAGCCAAGAATCAGAGTCATCTTAGACTTCTTTTTATTCCTTTTTTAATCAAAGAAAAGGTCCTACATTTTTATTTTTTAAACATCTTTGAGATGTCTTCTTTTTATTCCCATCGCAGCTTATTTAGTAGATGATACCATTATTACTGACATCTAATGTCTTTGATTATCAATTTCAAACCCTCTTAATTAATCCTCTAAATCAGGAGTCAGCAATCGTTCCTACATGGATAAGGTGACCAGATTTTAAAATTGGTAAAGCGGGACACCATTGATGGGGGGGTTCTGATGGGGGGGGGAGTTCTTGATTAAAAATTTGGCCTATATGAAGCAAAAAATTTTCATAGAATGCACAAATAGTATCGTAATATATTTTTTTTAATTTCAACATAAGTACAATTTACAAATATAATACATTAAAAAATTATGTATAGTATTATTTTATTCTTTGGCATATTTCTCATTTGAGTAAATTTATTTTAGTAGATTGCTGTCATTGTTTAAAAGGTCATGAAATTTTTCACAAGAATTTGTTAAATTATATTTCACACATAAAATGGCTTTCAAAGTCTCAACACTTAATTGTGATTTTTCTGATATCCACACTTTATTTACTTTAGAAAAAATGTGTTCAGTCTCAGCATTAGTTCCTGGTAAAGACAGTGCGTATTCCACAATTTTTAGAGCATTATTGTATGAAACATGGTTTGTTTCAAAATGATGAAATATTTCTAACCATTTGTTCTCTATTGTGATTTTTGCTGATGCCCAAGATTTAACCTTGTCCTTATCAATATATTTTTAATAATGATACCTCATTAAAAAGATCATTTTCAGAAATATTACTATATGAGAAATTTTGAGTGAGTCAGAGGGATCGAGTTACACGGTCCCGAAACCAATGCCGGAGCTGCACGAGCGGGCCGAAGCAGGCAGGGCAGCGCCCACCACCGGCGTGCTTGCACAAGAGCGGTTGTACACAATCCCCACCTGGACTCGTCCTTGCTGCAACCATGCTCCCCGCGCCCAGCCCCACCGCCCACTGGAGACCTAGCAACTTGCCCCTCGTGGAACCTGGAGCTGCATGCTGGCGTCCAGGACAGGGGCCTATGGGTAGTTAGGGGACTTGACAGGCGCTGCCCCTGCAGGTACATTCGGCCTGAAGTTCTTTGTTTCGGGTGCCCTGCAGGGGGCAGCCAGCTCTCGCGGCAGTACAGGTGCTTCCAGGTGGAAGTGGGGTCTCCCCACCGAACACTGTATATTCCCTTCCCATTCTCCCTCCGTTCCCTAGCTTCTAGTGCATTCTTTCCAAAAGTCAGAACTATTTTAAAATGCCGTGGGACGTGAGACAAATTGTTAAAAATCGGGACTGTCCTGCCAAAAGCGGGACATCTGGTCACCTTATATAAAAGGCTTAATAGTAAATATGTTAGGCTTCACTTTCATATATCTTTCTTGCCACTACTCAATTCTGTAGTTGTAGCAGGAAAGCAGCCATTTTTACCGGTAAAAAGATAAATGTGGATGTGTTCCAATAAAACTTTATTTACAAAAATAAAAAAGCAGCAGACAGATTTGGCAGGTGCGCTATAATTTCCCTACTCTTGTTCCAAATTGATCCTTGAGTAAAATTTCTGAATGACAAATCGTCCCATTGCTAGCTTATTTATTCACTGCTTTTCAATGTATGCAAGGGAAAAAAGGCAATTTCTTTAAGATGATATAAAAGAATTCTTATGACATTGTTTTTTCTTTTCACTGATACCTCCCACCCTACACCCATACGCTACAAGTTTGTCTATTTTCATCCGTTTGTAGTTGCCAAAATTATTAAGCAGTGGGACTCCATGGTCTTGTTGAACTCAGCCCTCCAAACATTGCCATCAAGGCATTAGGAGGCAAATAAAGCCATGTGTGTCCTTCCAGACCAGACCAGCCATTAACACAACACCATCATGTAACATTGGAATGCCAGTAGAGCACAAAAATTGTTCTATTGAGCCCTTTCAAAATTTGTTCTATTGAGCCCTTTCAAAATTTGTGATCCATACATCATGAGCTATGATTAAATAGTGTTTTGGACTAATGTATTATATAGCAATAGATGACATAGAACAGTTATTTACGCATCCTAAATACACATATCATAACTTATAAGCAATGATTGTAATGACAGGATTAATACTAAGAAGTGATTTTTACCCAGACAGTTTGTATAATAAATAGCTTTATCTTAATTCAAAACAATATCATTTCTCTACTTTATAAGAAATCAAAATGCTTGAAAAAATAATAATTATTTGCATAATTTTTCTACTCATAATGATAATTTTTACCAACAATTATGTTTAATATGTTCTATATATCTAAACCTTTATTTTATTAAGCATTTTGTGCAGATTATTTTATCCAACTGATTTATCTATCCCCCTGAATTCAGCATGGCTGTAATCATTATTCCCATCACAGAGATGGAGAAATGGAAAGTTCAAGAGGAGATGGTTTACTTCAGATTCCCCTGTAAAGTGAGCATACCAATAGTACAATTCAAATTTTCAGAATTCATACTAATTTCTTTTTAACTACACTTATTTGTATCTGGTATCAGATAACCTATACATGAAACTTTTTTGTCAATACTTTGTATGAAGTCTGATACATCTCTCAGCAGATGCATCAAAGAACTTCCTTAATGAATCAACTCACAAAAGTCTTCCATATAGTGGTAAGAATCCTCTTTCTAGTCATAGGACACAATATATTATTAACCCATAGGATTATTCTAAGATTGTAATTATTAGGGATATTGAAATAGTAAGATAGTATTTATAAACAAGTTATTTAAATTTTTATTTCTATGTTTGCTGAATGCAAATTTTATAATGTCAACTGTTGGAGCTAATTTTCTTCACTAATTTCAAAAGTCATTGTATATACTCTCTGTACTATATTTATATGCATAAAAATTAGGTGACATGTGAACTAACCAACAACTGAAACAAGTTGTTTTAGTATTATAAATCTAAACTATAAACTCATATCACCATCCAATTTTCTTAGATTTTTTTTTATTTTTCCCTTAAAAATTTATTCTAATATTTCTAATTATTCCCACTGTACCAATATTTTTAAAAAAGAATACTCTTGTTCATTGTTCACATTCATTAAATATGAGAACATTTTTATCTCTGCCTGTCAGCACTACTTTACAATGTTTCATCAGGTGAGATCTTGTAAACCTTCTTCATTAATTACTGTCACCTTTTCTCTTATTTTTGAGAACTTTCTTTAATTTGCCTTCTTAAATTTGGATACCGAAAATTACACACACTATTCAGATACTTTTTTTTCATTGCAGCCTTTTTCATAGCCTTACAATATTAATCAAAAGACTATTTACCTATTTTAAGGCTTTCATTTTTAATCATATTACACTTAAGATGTATTCAAAAAGATTTAAATACCATAGCTAAAGTGCAAACCTACAATTCCATATTAACTCTCTGAATGATAAATCTCACAGAGTGCTAAAACATCAGTAAAGTGAATAGTTTTGTTACAAAGAATGAGAACAATTTCTAAGAAAACTGAGAAATACCAGAAGTTTTTTAAAGTGAAAATTTATGAACTGCTGGGCACATAATTACATCTTAGGCCATTGCCTATTTCAATCTTAGAGAAGTCACTTTTTATTTAAATATTTCCAGAAAGTCTGATTGCCTTAGGAACAAATGCTTATGTATGTTAACAGAGAACATACACATTTTAAATGAATTTAAACTTAGCTCTTTCTTGCTTAAATGAATGTGTGTTTGTATAATGTATATAATTTTTTCTCCCCTCAAGATAATTAAAAAAAAAAACAGTGTCTGTGACTCTAAATAATATTTTGAACAGGAACAAGTGTAAAGGCAATTTTGTTAGTAACGAAGTAGCTAGTAATGAAGGCAAAAAAAGGTACTTCTATACATTTTCCATAAAATTGTACACATTGTCACTTTGCCACTATAGAGCTATTCCTTTAATTTTAAAAAATCAAATAGTAAAATGTGATTAAATATTTGAAAGATGTTGAGAAGGTGGACAGAATCTAACTAGTAACAAACAGAATTGACGACCATTCCATTTTCTAGAAAAATAATGTGTCATAATATTTTCCCTACATCAGAGTGTTTTGCCTAAATATATTTTAGACAATTTTGCATTCTTGTGCTGTTTTTTTTATTGAAATGTGTTTCTTTTGGGGGGATGTTATTCATTTTGATAAGTAGCTACTATTATAAAAAACTACTGAGGAATAGAGAAAGAGAAATTAGAATTCTTTATAAAACTACAAATATATATGACAAAAGCCCAAAGCAGTATTTATTAAACCATGAGCCAATTATTTAGAATGAAAGCAAATAACTTTTTTTATTCATTAATTTAATATAGATAATTGTGGGCCTACATGAGAACTTAGAAAACTGGAAGTCTTATTTGTGTAACTGTGTTTTTCATCAAATTTATCATTAGTTCTATTGACAATCATGAAAACAAATTCTGATTATGAAATCAAAAGAGTGAGAAAATATGAAGAACACTCATAGGAAATAATTTTTATGGGAATAGTGATTTCAGAAGAATAAGAGTTAATACTTATTAAGTTTCATTGATTGATTAAGCACAATGTTCACTCCTTTCTGTATATTAACTCATTTAATCATCACAAGGACCCTAATTGTTATAATTCTCATTTTATAGATGAAGAAACTGAGATACTGAGAGGTAAAGGAATGTTCTACTGTCTAACCACTAACAGTGGGCAGAGTTGATAATTGAACTGATGTTGTGTTTTTTTGTTTTTTTTTTTTTGTGGCATAGGCAGAGAGAGTCAGAGAGAGGAACAGATAGGGACAGACAGACAGGAAGGGAGAGAGATGAGAAACATCAATTCTTCTTTGCAGCACCTTAGTTGTTCATTGATTGATTTCTCATATGTGCCTTGGCCGAGGGCTACAGCAGACCATGTGACCCCTTGCTTGAGCCAGCGACCTTGGGCTCAAGCTAGTGAGCCTTGCTCAAACCAGATAAGCCCACGCTCAAGCTGGCGACTTCGGGGTCTCGAACCTGGGTCCTCAACATCCCAGTCTGATGCTCTAACCACTTCACAAATGCCTGGTCAGGCTCATGTGGTTTGTTTTCAGTCTACTTAAATTACTGTAGTAATTTTCAAACTTGGGAATGCATGAGAATCACTTGAAGGGTTTTTTAGAAAGCAGATTTCTTGGCTTCACCCCTAGAATTCTGATTCAGTATTCTGGAGAGGGGACCAAAACTTTCTATTTCTAACAAGTACCCAGGCAATGGGGTGTGGATTGAAAAAATCAGAATAAAAGTTACACAAAAGAGTTTTGGAGTTATCTCAAAGTGTAAGTGTAAATTGAAGTTAACAGTGGTACATGTTCTAGAATCCAGTGGACAGGGCACATGCAAAGTTATACAGATGAGAAAGGGCACACTGAACACTGGAAATTATAGAGAGTTGATTGACTATAGCTGTAGTTGGAGCAAATGGGTAACAGGCTGAGCAAAGGAAAGATTAGCATGAATACGTAGAAATGTGATAAAGCAGAAATTCCTGGACTTTGAATGCAAAGTCAATGAGAAGTTCTAAGAAGAGATAGGAACAATTTAAAGCAAGGGACCTTAGAGGCCAGCTGACCAGTCCAGGCTGTAAAGGAAGTGGAAGTGATCTAAGCAAATGGAGAGCAGATTAGATAAACAAACAAGTCATACCTGAACAGTGCTTTTTGAAATGTTTACTAGTTTGATTCAATACTTGGAAGAAGCCTATGGATCAGGAACTATTATTTTCTCAATTATAAAGAGAAAGAAAACAGAAACACTAGATATTTGCCCACAATCAGACTGCTTGTCAGTAGTAGAGCCAAGCTTTTAACCTGGCTTGTGTCCATTCATTACCAAGCCTGGTGATAGACTGAATATAAAAAATACACGAGGAGGAAGGTTTAAGAGTAGTTTTTATACCTACCACATATTTGGGCCTGTAATTGTCATAATTTCTAGTGGTTATATCCTGGCCAACTAACTAATTAAAGTGTGACATAGTGCAGTGTTTTTCAGCCACTGATCTACAGACCGGTACTGGTCCACTAGAAATTTTTTGGTGGTTTGTAAAAGAGTTAATCACCCTAATGTTATATGAAGATTATTGACCCAATGATTTTAGTTGAAATCGCTTATGCTCAGGTTGATTGCCACTTATCAGTCTGTAACATTGATGAAAATACTATTGAAGTTGTCAAAGATATTATAGGAACTTACAGCTTCGTTTGAACAATCTTTTGCACCATGCAGAGCATTTACAAAGAGGCAAAAAATGTGTTGCACTGTTATATGCTGTAAGATAAAACTTTATTCATTGTGTGTTTCTGTTTCTGGTTGTCTAGGTTATGTGCGGGCTCTAAATCCCAGACCCTTCTCTGCAGTTCTTTTTTATTTTATGCTTGTGCAAATAGGATTTAGATAAACTTATATAGTGTTCAATGTATCATGCAATTTGGTGTTTGGAAACCAAGTACCAGCTTGCACCATAATGCACTATTGTGCACAGTATGATACTGCATTATTTGTTGGCTATTTATATTTCTGGTCCCCTCTCTCTTTCAGTAGTACATTTTTTTTAAGCTTGTGCAAATAGTCATGCAAGTACTCACCTGTTCAAAATGCACCCATTGTGTGTTTATTGTGTGTTTTAGTGTCATTGTGCTGTAAAATTTAAACCCTACCAAATAGAAAATAAAAAACAATAAAGCGTTTTAACTTTAAAAAGCCAAAATAGTCAAAAGTAAAGTAGAGATGACATCAAAAGTAAACCAAGGACTAGTGCTTCAAATTTAAAATAAACAATGAAAAAGAAATATGATGATAATTTAAAAGGTACATGTTGGGCAGATAAAATATATTATGCTCACTTTGTTAAAGATAGTGCTGCCCACATGGAAGTTTGTTGATATTAATGTGTGTTCTGGGACAGGCTGTGGGCAGGCCGGGTCATTATAGCTTAAGACTTAGTTTTAAGAGTAAGCTCTTCTCCACACCCTTGACTGATTGGATGATGTAGGGTGGTGCACTCTCCTGAGGAATCCCATTATACAGAGACTTCCTTGTTTGTATAATTGGATTAAAGGTTTTGATTCTAGAGTATAAAGTGGGAGAGACCAGTAGCTTGATCTCTCTCTCTTGGTTCCTGAGTTCCTGAGGTTAGTATTAGAAGAGAGGAGAGCAGAGTAAGGCCACATGGAGGCCAGGAGAAGCAGCCAAGATGGCAGAGTGCTGAGGGAGAAGCCAGTTTGTTAAGAGTTTGTGCTGGAGGAGATGGGAAACAGTGGTGAATAAGTCTGGTGAGCTAGAAAGCTTTGATGCTAGGAAACTCGGATAAGTCAGTAGCTTTGTGAGCACTGAATGTGTGGGTTTTGGAGCCCAGTGTGTGTTTTTGCTTTCCCGCCGGGTGCAAGCTAGAATTAAAGCTGATGGCTCACCAGTTGGTGGCTCCTGTGTTTCATTACCGACTGTTTGAATCAAATGCGAACCTGCATTGGCCAGGCGGCTGTGATAGTGGCCGCGACTACTGGCTTTACAGTACAATAGAAACAAAAAGAAAGAAATAAAGATGAGGGAGGGAGGGAGAGAGGGAGGGAGGGAGGAAGAAAGAAAGAAAGAAAGAAAGAAGAAAGAAAGAAAGAAAAAAGAAAAGGAAACTTCGTTAGGCAGTACAAATAAGGAGCATTTAAAACTTGGTTTCACCATAGCACCTCCTAGTGAATTATTGCCATAGGCCATATGTGCAGTATGTTCTGAAATTCTTTCAAATGAAGCCATGAAACCTTCTAACCTTACTTGTCATTGGCATTTGAAGCATAGCGATCTTATTGAGAAGCCACTGGACTTTTTTGAAAGATTACACAACCAAGTGAAAAGTCAGAAAATTCAAATAAAGAAAATGATGACTAGCAACAAATTGCTGCTTTGCGGATCTTATTTAGCTGCACTTCAAATATCAAAAATTAAAAAGAAAACTACTATTGGTGAAGAATAGTCAAGGCTTGCATTTTTTTATCTCACTTGAAAAATTTTGGGTCCTCAAGTCACACAAAAAATTTGAAACTATACTGTTTTTTAACAATATTGTTTAGAGAAAAATGGTTAATATAGCCAACAATATTGAAGAACAAATTGTAGAGAGAGCAATGAAATTGAAATGTTTTGCCATTCAACTTGATGAATTAACTGACATGAGTAACCATGCTATTCTACTTTGCTTCATGAAGTATACTGATGATAAAGACCAGAGAAGAACTACCCTGTTGTTTTGATCTACCTGGTTGGACCACTACTTCAGAGATATTTAATGCCTTAATGAGTACTTGTAAGTGGAGGGCTTATACTGGGGAAAATGCATCTGAGTGTGTGTATGATGGTGCTGTGAGCATGATTTGGCCATCACTCAGTGGTAGTTGCAAAAATGAAGGACACTGAACATCCAGAAATGTTGTCAACACACTGTATGATTTACTGGCAACATTTAGTTGCAAAGAAACTTTCCTTTGAATTAAACACAGTGGTGAATGACACAGTGAAAATCATTAATGGTATGCCTAGTTAAGGTTGAATTCCAGACTGCTCATGACATTATTTGAAAGCATGGGTTCACAACACCAGCATCTTCTCTATATGAAAGTGAAATGGCTCTGAGGAGAAACAGTTTTTTCATATCTTTTGAACTGAGAGAGGTGAAAAAGTTTCTGCAAGAGCAAAACTATGAACTGGTAGAGCTTTTGTTGGATAAGAATGGATATATTTAGCCTCTTTAACTAAGTATTTCTCTTCCAGGGTTTAACACAAACATTTTTACATAAGGAAGTAAGATGGATGCACTTAAAAAGAAACTTGTTCTTTCGGAAAGTCACATATAGAAAGAAGATGTAGAAATGTTTTTAGTTTTTCAAGAGTTTGATAAAACAACCAGAAATTTATATTTAATATAATATGCCCACCTTTTAGAACACTAAGAGTGGTAGTTTAAAACTTTGACTATTATAATCCTGAAAATATGGATCCCCATAAAGGTAAACAATCAATAACCCACTCACAGAAAAGATCAAGTCCTGCTCTCTTTATCATTGTGAAAAAGAAAAACTGATAGATTTATGTTCTGATGTTACTCTGGTGTCCAAACATAACACATTATCATTGTCAGAATTTGGGATATCACTAGAAGAAGAATATCCATCTCTTAGTTACAAAGTTATTAAAATTTTAATTGTATTTTTTACTTCCTACTTGTGTGAGAATACATTTTCAGCCCCATCACTAATAAAAACCAGAGAAACTGAATAGATGTCAATGCAGCAATTTGTCTCTAGAAAACACAATTGTAGCCTTGGTTATCAAGTTTTTTGTTCAAAGAAGCAACAGCAGATTTTACACTAGCTTTACTTAAATTAAATACTGCTCTCTAGAAGTTTTAATTGTATTCTATTAAAAATATATGCACATATTACGGTTCACCTGCTTATTTTAGGGAACTTTCATTTTATAGTAATATAATTAAAAGTTAATGCACAAAATACTAATAATGGTTTTCATTCCTGCCTTAGTGGTCTCCCAAAATAATTTATTTTCATCGGTCCCCAAGTGTAAAATAGTTTAAAAC
>CM072995.1:69008739-69053739 GCA_037038555.1 Rhynchonycteris naso
TTCTGTTATGAATTAAATGAAATAATGATATGCTAGTACTTTATACTTATAGCATGTCATATACAAGTATGTACACATAGGGAGGTATTATACATAATAGCAGTCCAACTGCTATTTATCAGTTTTAAATTCAAGGTTTATTTTAATAGAAAATAACAGCAGCATTAAAAAATTCTGTCTTAAAAGCAGTAAATAAGCTCATTTGCATTCTTTGAAGAAAGTTGCAGCAACAGGAATCAGCCTTACCTATTCGGCACAGTATGCAAAGTAGGATTGACTGGATCAATTAGAGAATTATCTATTTATGAACTGTCTGGCTTCAATAAAAAGAGCTGGTACAATTATGAACTGTTGTCTTGACAACTAGGAAGAACTGATTGGATCATTTCATCAGTAGGGTTGCTGATGATTTCAAATATGGAAAGCAAAAGCTACCAGGAAACATTAATGAACTTAATTAAGTTAGATGGGACGGAAGAAAAAGAAAAGTATGTGTGTGCATGTCCCTGTCCATCTCAGGGGCATCCTTGCAGGTGGGTGTAATTTTGCATTCAAGGGTGCATGAATGTAGGAGTTATATAGCAAAACGAGTTTCCACCAAACAGGACCATGCAGATTTCTTGGCAAAATGCCAGAGTTGCTATTGTAAATTTTCTAGTAGGTTTAATGTCAACCTAAGCTCATATTTGAACCTGGAATCAGGGCAAAAGCATTATCGCTCTGTCACTTTGTTGCCAGAAGTGGAATTTTTTTGTTAATATTTTACTGTTACATCTGACAGGATTTCACATTTTCTGTAGCCCGCCTTTAGTACATTGAACTGCCAGACAGAGAAATTAATACCCTGAGTGACTGTATTTTAATTAAGCAATTTCATGCAAATTACAAATTTTAGATTGCCAAATAATATATTGCACAAAAATTGTAGGCTGGCTGATCTGATATGCATGGAGTATTACTCTTTCAGGCACTGTGCATACATGGGAAAATGAACAAAAATGTTAATTTCCAATCTACTATGCAAACGGTAAAAGATGCCTATTTAGATACCTATGCTTTTCTTAGGCAGGGTAAACAGTTCTTTAATTTAATATAGCTGACACTTGAAGATGTGTTTTTCTCTTTTACAAAGATAATTTTTACATTGAACAAGTAAATGAGAATTCAAGTAGAAAGCATCTTGTTAATGATGACTAATAAAAACTAATATTGCATGCAGTATAATGATATTAAACCTTGTAACTGGTACATAAAGCAAGAGCATTCCTATTGTGACTCTGTCAATGAACATCAAACATACTTGCATATTAAATATATACTTTTCAACAGAAGAAAATATTAACCCTTTCAGCAAAGACAAAGATTCCCTGTGGGATTTTATCTTAAAATAAAAATATATAGAAATGGCACATTTCACAAAAAAATCTATTTAAATTCAACATTAAAATTCTATTTTTTTTGCTTCTCTAACAGACATATAATGCAAGAAAAATCAAGAAACTTCTATTAAAGATGTAAGAACATATAGAATATACATTCTTTTAACATTTAAAGCTTCGATACCTAGTCTATATAAATGGATTTTAATAAAATAATCTTGTTTCTTAATATTTTTATGCTGGAACACAAGGGGAGAAAAGAGATTATGCTTTTTAAAAATTTTTTTTAAATTTTTTTTAATTTTATTCATTTTTTTAGAGAGGAGACACAGAGTGAGAGAGAGAGAGAGAGAAAGAGAGAAAGGGGGGAGGAGCTGGAAAAATCAACTCCCATATGCGCCTTGACCAGACCAGTGCAGGGTTTTGAACTGGCAACCTCAGTGTTCCCAGGTTGATGCGTTATCCACTGCGCCACCACAGGTCAGGATATGCTTCTTTTTTACACATAGCTCCTTATACTGTTCTTCAGATGTGTCTCATACATTCTTATTCATAAAAACAAAGTTTGATACTCCATGACTGACAAGCAATATGGGGCTTAAATGGTGCTGCTGGAGTACCATAACTTTTTCCAACCAAAAATTTAAACTAAGGTTAGAAAAAAGTTCCACAAGTAATTCCAGCAGCTCAGTAACAAACCTTACAAGATAGTTTCTCAGGTTTTGAGAATGCGTGGACATGCATGCTGAGGTTCATTTAGGAATTAAAATTAATTTATGTGTCTATTCTAAAGAATCTTCTAAATAAGTGCTGCTCCAAAGACTGTACCATTTCCTTCAGGTCTTTGATTCTTTTTCCACAGACGTATCTCCAAAAAGCAGTGCATATAATTAATAAAATAATATATTTTTAACTTTAATAATTCTATTTTTTTAGATCGAACATCACTATTTTGGGTTTTACCCACACAGGACCTCAGATCTTGTTTCATAATCAAAGAGAGTCTACTTTGACCAGATGTATCTCTTACTATGTCTGTGTTGGTTTTGTAACTTGGGCCTTTACAAACAGTATGTTTATATAAGTTTCATAAAAATGACTGAAATCTAACCACTGAATGAACACAACATTGATTTGAATTTATAGTTAACTTACATATGCCACATTAGTTGACTCATATTCCTGAAATGATACTAATGCTTTCCTTACTGAAGAATTGATTACCTCTTTCAGCTTGTTCTTATGTATGTATGTAGTATTTATGCCACACATAAGTTGAGCTGTGTTCATGAAATAATTACTAATGTTCCCCTAACTAAAGAATTTGTGACAATTATCAGCTTTGTCTTTGTCATGTACACCTGGAAGGCAGGCAGTGTGGTCAAACACATCCAAACTACATACTAGAACTGAGGCTAGGAGGCATGGTCCATAAGCTACTGATGTCAAAGGATGCTTTAGGTTACACACTTCTAGACAGATTATTTTTTAACTTTTTAGTTTGAAATAACAGATTCATCAGGAGTTTTGAAAAAAATAGAGAGAGAGGTCCTGTGTGCCTTATACCCATGCTCCTGAAGTAGTGCATACATTCGTTTATGCGTGTGTGTGTATAGTCTTAATCATTTTTGTCATATGTGTAACTAAACTACCACCATAATAAATATGAAAAACTGTTCTATTACCTTAAGATTCCCTTATGTTACTCCTTTATATTTTCTGTCACTACCAAACTTCTGCTCTCTAACCTGTATACCCCTTAAACTCTGATCTCTGATAACCATTAATCTGCTCTCCATCTATATAATTAAATTATTTCAAGAATGTTCTGTAAACATATTTCTAGAGAATGTCACCATTTGAGATTGAGTTTTTCCATACAACATAATTCTCTACAGATTTACTTAGACTGTCTTATATATTATTAGTTATATATATCATTAGCTTTTTTCTTCTTATTGCTCAATAGGATTCCACAATGTGTATACATAAAAGTTTGTTTAACCTTCAACTCACTGAAGCACATTTCATTGAACTTTAAACTGCTACATGTTTGTGCCTGAACACGAGTTTTAATTAATATAGTATAAATGCCTAAGATGTTGGTTGTATAGTAAAGCATTTTTAATTATATAAAAATTGCCAAACTATTTTCTAGAATGACTGTATCACTAACATTTCCCCCAGGGACATATGAATAATTAAAATTCATTTAAAAATTTTTATAGTTACATCTATTTGAAGTTACCCTATATCATCTTTTCACTTATAATATATGATTTTCTTTTACAATGATAAAAATGATCTGGCTCAGAATAATACAAACAATATTATAGTCTTGCATTTCTTTTTGATATAAGAAAAATAATGCAGGTGTTACGGGTAGAAGGGAAATTTGGGAAATAGGCATTATGGTATAAATATTAGGTAGTTTTGATTTCAAGTCTTGTTTCATCACTACCTGGTTCTGATTCAGTTTCATGGGCATTATTTTACTTATGTTAATAACAATATACATATAAATCTCTTAGCTATTGCTACAAAGAGAACCACTGTACAGACTAAGTAGGCATGAAGTCATAGTATGCATAGATTATAGAATGATAACGTATGCATGGGACTAAAAGAAAGTTCAGTGGTGCTAAAATAGAAATTTGAGAGGTGATATATTGCCTAGTAATTAGAAATTAATAGAATGGAGTAGGCTTCCCTATGGTATGGATACACATTTATTTATTCTTCACTAAGAATTATGTATCAGTTTATAGAACACAGTTAAAGGAACTCTTCAAATTCACAGAAATGAAACCTAACCCGTTATGATGTTAAGTTTCCTATTCCATTTTTGTTTCATTCATTTTTAACTGAATTATCCTCCCCTTTTGACTCCAGAAATTTAAAAGCAGATCTTTAGGACAATTAAGAGGAGGTGATTTGGACTAGTAGGAACTTAGACTTCATGAAGGCATCTGAACTCTTTCACTTATTTTGTTACTCCAGCAAATTACTCGATAACTCTAACCCTTTATATTCTCTTATATAAAATAGACAATAATATCTTTCTAAGGGGTCTTCCTGAAGATTAAGTGAGAGAGTATATTTAAAACTCTTGACATAAAGTTGGAGGTCACTAAACCATAGCTATTTTTATTTAGAGGAGTTAAAAATGTTTCTTCGTATTTAGTCTGTGATGAAATCAAACACTTGGGGGTAAAATTGAATTTGTTGGTCTAAACTGAATCTTCTTTTTACAAACATTACAAAATGGAGTTTTTAAAGAGTTTTTAGAAGGAAGTATTTGAGGTGGGGGGGCGAGGGAGGGTCCTGTGTGACTACCTATGTAACTTCATGTTCCTTTCAAACATCCAATGCTCATTCATTTACTCACTCATTCAATAAATAAAAATAGCTTAAAACCCGGGTAGTAACAGCCTCAATATGTCATATTGACCAAAAGTGTCCTCCTCAGCCATAGATGATTTTTATTGCACAATGGATTCATTTGAGCAAATTTCTTTTTTATTTTTTTTAATTTCTTTTTATTTTATTCATTTTAGACAGGAGACACAGAGTGAGAGAGGAGAGAGAGAGAGAAAGAGAGAGAGAGAAAGGGGGAGGAGTTGGAAGCATCAACTCCCATATGTGCCTTTACCAGACAGACCAGTGCAGTGTTTTGAACTGGTGACCTCGGTGTTCCCAGGTTGATGCTTTATCCACTGCTCCACCACAGATCAGGCCTGAGCCACTTTCTTGATAATGAAAGGAGCATTCAGTAGTTGTGTCTGTACACAGAGTAGAAGTTCAGTGTGAGAGACTCTTACATTGATTCATATGGAGACTTGGGAAAATATTTTCTTTAGTCTTTCTACTAATAGCCTTCATAGAGGTATGAAAGATAGATGATAGTGGTACTTTTTTTGAGGCCTATTATATCAATCATAAAGAATATCAGCTAGCCATTTAAATTTTGACATATTTTATAATTTTGGTGGGAAAGAATATTTTTCCCACCGAAATTATAAGGAAGATAATTACATCTATTTTAATTCCATTTAAATTCTACATTCCTCTCCCAATAATTGGTGGGAAATTTACTGATCACTTAATCTCATTAGATTAGAAAAGAAAAATGGTCAACAAAATAAACAGAGATCATCAGAAATGTTTAAGACTTCATATAAATTATTACAGAATGTTTGGCGTTGTAGCATTTAAAAACTTATTTAAGACAGTAATTTTGGTTAAAATACTATGAACTATAAGTTTAATAGAGAATAACCTTGTAATTTTATCATATATTTTTTACTGCATAATTAAATGGACAATAGCATTCAGAAAAGACTTGATTTTTACAATAAAACTCTAAAATACTTTGGTATTTTAAAAACATTGTGGTATTTTTAAAACATTTATTTTAAAGATTTAACTGGATGATACACTACAGTGAATGCTTTTTATGATATTTAAAATGACTTTTTGCAACATTAATTTTACAATGTGAAACATAATTAAGACAATGAAAACAACAAATGTTATCTATCCCATCAGATTATAGTGTTCAGTGTCCTTTATCTCTCCTCCATTCCCCACAGTTCCCTTTTTTGTTTTGCTTTTCATTGGCTACATATTAATTTTGGGGAGATTTTTATATATAGATTGTTTTTATTTTTTTAGAGTCAACATTCAAAAACATATCCCCTTTCTTCCCAATAAACCTGAACAGCTTTGTCTTCAAGGATATATAATTAGTTGGACTCACATAGGATTATTATTTCTACAAAAAGAGTACCAAAATTTTAGAAAGATTTGGATCACATTTTGAAAAGCATACTATGCAGAATTAGAATGCCGTATTTGGGGACAGAAAACTTTAGCCTCAACCGCGCCACTTAAAAAGGTTTGCAGGCACGAACAAATTCCTCACCGTCGCCTCCTCGGTAAAATGGGCATGATCATCTTGACCATTAAGCATGGTTGCCATGAGGTTTAAATGGTAAAATGAAGGCAAAAATACTTTTAAAACAATAATTTTTTTTTTAATTTCTTTTTTTATTTTATTCATTTTAGAGAGGAGACACAGAGTGAGAGAGAGAGAGAGAGAGAGAGAGAGAGAAAGAGGGGAGGAGCTGGAAGCATCAACTCCCATATGTGCCTTGACCAGACCAGTGCAGGGTTTTGAACTGGTGACCTCAGTGTTCCCAGGTCGACGCTTTATCCACTGCACCACCACAGGTCAGGCAAAAACAATAAATTTTTATAAAACAATAAATATTTATATCTGTGCAAAAATAAATTCTTTCCTTCTTTCTTTCCCTCTCCCTCCCTCTTTCTTTCTTTCTTTCTTTCTTCCCCCCACTTTCTCTTTCTTTCTCTCTTTCTTTTTTTTTTTTTTTTTCCAAAGGGAGAAGCAAGGGGGAGGTGGAGAGACAGACTCCCACATGGCCCAACCTGGATCCACCCAGCATGCCCACCAGGGGCATTGCTCGGCCCCTCTAGGGCATTGCTGTGCTGCAATCAGAGCCATAGAAGTGCCTGAGGTGGAGGCCATGGAGCCATCCTCAGCACCTGAGCCAACTTTGCTCCAATGGAACCTTGGCTGTGGGGAAAGAAGAGAGAGATAGAAAGAAAGGAGAGGGAGGAGGTTAGAGAAGCATATGAGTGCTCCTCCTGTGTGCCTTGCCTGGGAATCGAACCCAGGACTTCCACATGCTAGGCCAATGCTCTACCGCTGAGCCAACCAGCCAGGGCTTAAATTGTTTCTTTTAACCTCAAAATTAAACTTGGAAGAATTCATCTCTATTGACTTATGTTTATATAAATTTTAAGTATAAAAATTTAATATAAATATGTAACTTATATTTTTACACAAACGCATTATTTTCAGAAATTAATAATCCAGACTGTAAAAAATATTTATAGTATAGTATATCTTCATTAAGAGGTTATGATAATTACTATAAACATATAAAATATATTATTATGAAATACTGTGTTGTATAACCTTGATATAGAATAACATATTATAGACATTTATTCTGTAAAAATATATTGTAAATTCAATTTTTCTCTTCAAATAATTCAGTATTTTCAGTATATACTGTTAAATGAGCATTTTTAAATTTTTGAGGACTGAATGTAATATTATTTAGCCAAATGCTATTCATGAATAAAGAAACAAAAGTATATCATCCAATATTCAAGGATTGATCAAATATTGCATCCAAACTTAGTTAGGATTGCATGAAAAAGATATATAGAACAAAGAATTAGAAAATCTAAAAACAAGAATGATGATAATGCAAACACTTTTGAACATTAAAAAATTAAATATATTGATTGTTTAAATAACTGTTTCCATTTGGAGGCAACATAAAATTGATGGTAAAATAGCAATTTGAATAAAAGTTATATAATAAAAATGAATGACAATAATAACTGTGTTCTATAGCATCTGATATTATTAGTAAAAAACCTGCAGATCTGAGAGTAGAAGTAAAAGCTTACTAAATTTTTTTATCTTTGATAAAGAAGAGTTTAAAGGTATTTGAATCAAATACAGAATAAGTATTTTAAAGACAACAAGAGAATCTTAAAAGTTACCAAAAAAACCCCCAACAAAACAACCCAGTTACTTATCTTGAAAGGAACTCCCCTAATCATCATCTGATTTTTTAAAAAGAAAACAAGAAACAAACATTTTAGACATAAAGGAGTTGTCATGAAATATTAAAAGTGGTGAAAACAAGGAGCTACAACCAAGACTATGCTACTCTGCAAAGCTATCATTTACAATTAAAGAAGAAATGAAAAACTTTCTAGACAAGGAAAAGCTAAAGGAGTTTGTTACCACCAAACCAGCATTACAAGAAATGTTACAGGGCTTAGTTTAAGGAGAAGAAAAATAAAAAGAAAATGAAGGAGAAGAAAAATGAGGAAGAGGAGGAGTAAGAGGAGGAGAAGAAGGTGAAAGAGAAAGAAAAGTAGAGAAAGAAGAAGGCAAAGGAACATATAGTAGTTAAAAAATTAAAATGACAATACATACATACCTACAAATAATAACTTTAAATGTAAATAGTTTAAATGTTCCAAAGACACACACAGACTAAAAGTAAAGGGATGCAGAAATATATTTTATGCAAATATAAAGAAATAAAACTGAGTTAAAATAGTTACATCTGAGAAAATATACTTTGAAACAAAGACTATAGTAAAAGACAATGAAGGACACTATATAATGATAAAGGGAGAAATCAAAAAAGAAGATATAACTCTTGTAAACATTTATGCATCCAACATAGGTGCGCCAAAATATGTAAAGCAAATCTTGATAGTCAAAATAAGGGATTACATGCCATTGTTATCAATGTCCAGCTCTTCCAGATAGAAAATCAACAATGAAATGGTGGTCTTAAATGACACACTATATCACATGGATTTAATAAATATCTTCAGAATATTTTACCCCAAAGCAACAGAATATACCTTCTTTTCAAGTGTACATAGAACATTTTTTAAGATAGAGCATATATTAGGACACAAAACAAGTCTCACTATAAATAAAATTAAAAAAATAGATTTAAATTATATCAGGCATATGGTCTTTCCAAAATGGCATGAAACAAAAATCAATCATGAGAAAAGAAAACCCTGAAAAACACACAATGATATTAAGACTAAATAACATGTTATTATACAATGAATGGTTTAACAATAAAATCAAGAAAGAAATTAAAACATTATTTAAAAAAATCAAAAATAATAACACAACAAGCCAAAATATATAAAAACAGCAAAAATAGTCTTATGAGGGAAAATTATAGAATTACAGGCTCATTTCAAAAAATAAAAATAATCTTTAATAAATAATATAACTTTACACATAAAGAAATTAGAAAAAGGAGAACAAAGCCCAAAGTGAGTTATAAAAGGAAATACTAATAAAGATCATAGCAGAAATAAATAAAATAGAGTCTAAACAATACAATAGGTTAATGAAATGAAGAGTTGCTTCTTTAAAAACAATACAATCCACAGTTTAAATGCTATAGAAATATTTACCTGAAACCTATGTACTTATTGATCAACATCACCTGATTAAGTTTAATTTAAAAAGATTAAAAATTGACAAACCTTTAACCAGAGCCATCACACACACACAAAAAGATCCAAATAAATAAAAGAAGGAATAAAAACGAAGAAGTAAAACCTCACATCAAAGAAATACAAAAAAATTGTAAGAAAATGTTAGGAACAACTAAATGTCAACAGAATGGACAATCTAGAAGAAATGGATACATTTCTAGAAACATAAAATCTTCTAAAACTGAATCAGGAAATATAAAATAGTCTGAAAGACAACTTACAAATAGTGAAATTAAAGCAGTAGTGAAATAAATTTTAACAAAAAAATTCTTTGACTGGATAGCTTCACAGGTGAATTTTAGAAACATTTAAAGAAGAACTAATACCCATCCTTCTCAAACTATTTTGAAAAATTCAAGACATTGGAATACTCTTAAGCTCACTTTAAGAGTAAAGAATTTTCCTAATTTCAAACACAGGTAAAGGCACTACAAAGGAAAATATTGATCAATATCCTTAATGAATATGGATGCTAAAATCCTCAACAAAATATTAGCAGACCAGATTCAGCAATATATTAAAATGATAATACACTATGATAAAGTGGTATATATTCTGGGGATAAAAGGTTGATACAATATCTACATATCAATTAACATGATGCATCACATAAAGAAAAGGAAGGATAAATACCACACAATCATATCAATGAATGTAGAATAAAAATTTAATAAAAATCCACCACCCATTTATGATAAAAAGCTCTCAGCAAAGTGAGAATACAGAAAACATACCTCAACATAATAATGGCCATATTTGATAAACCTATAGCTAACATCACACTAAAAGCATTTCTTGCCTGACCAGGTGGTGGCTCAGTGGAAAGAGCATCAAACTGGGATGTGAAGGACCCAGTTTCAAAACCCTGAGGTCACCGGCTTGAGCATGGACTCTTCTGGTTTGAGCAAGGCTCACCAGCTTGAGCCCAAGGTTGCTGGTTTGAGCAAGGGGTCACTTGCTCTGCTGTACCCCCCACCCCTGTAAGGCATCTATGAGAAAGCAATCAATGAATAACTAATGTGCTGCAATGAAGAACTGATGTTTCACATCTCTCTTCCTTCTTGTCTTTCTGTCCCTATCTGTTTCTATATGCCCCCCCCCCGTCTCTGACACACACACACACACACACACGCATTTCTTATGACATTGGGAACCAAACAGGTATGTCTGTTGTCACCACTTTTATTCAAATAGTACTGAAAGTGCTAGCTACAGCAATCACACAAGAAAGAAGAAGAAAAAAGACACTCAACATGGAAAGAAGTAAAATTGTCATTATTTGCTGATGACATGATACTATATATAGAGAACCCTGAAGATTGCACCCAAAAAATATATATATATATATTAGAACAGATGAATGAATTCAGTAAGTAACAGGATACAAAATAAATATCCGGAAATTAGTTGTATTTTTATACACTAAAAATGAACTATTAGGTAAAATAAGAAAACAATTCCATCACACACACAAAAAATACCCAGTGATAAATTTAACCAAAGATATAAAAGACCTGTACTGGGAAAATTATAAAAAAAAAAATTGAAGAAGATACAAATAAGTGCAACCATATTTCCTGTTCATAAATAGAAAGAAATAACATTATTAAATTGTCTGTACTACCCAAAGCAGTCTATAGAGTCAAGGCAATTTCTATCAAGATACTGTACTGGCATAAAACGGACATATACATCAATGGAAGAGAGTAGAGTGCACTGAAATAAAGCCACTCCTTAAAAGTTTTTTTTTTTGTTTTTTTGTTTTTTTTTTTTTTTCACAGTGACAGAGAGAGGGATAGATAGGGACAGACAGGAATGGAGATAGATGAGAAGCATCAATCATCAGTTTTTCATTTTGACACCTTAGTTGTTCATTGATTGCTTTCTGATATGTGCCTGGACCACGGGCCTTGAGCAAACCAAATAACTTCTTGCTCGAGCCAGTGACCTTGGACTCAAGCTGGTGAGCTTTTGCTCAAACCAGATGAGCCTGCACTCAAGTTGGCGACCTCCTCGGTCTCGAACCTGGGTCTTATACATCCCAGTCCAACGCTCTATCCATGGCGCCACCGCCTGGTCAGGCTCCTTAATAGTTAACTTATATTTGACAAAGGAGAGAAAAACATAAAATGGGGTAAGATCAGTCTATTCAATAAATGGTGTTGAAAAAGTTGGACAAATATGTAAAAAAATATTAAATTAGATCACCTTCTTTCACAGTACACACAAAAAAACCCTCAAAATGAATTAAATATTTAAATATTAGACTCAAAGCCATAAAAATCTGAGAAAAAAACATAGGCCATAAAATCTTAGAGGTTTCTTTTACCAACATTTTTCTGGTATATTACCTCTGACACAGGAAACAAAAGAAAAAATAAACAAATTGACTACATCAAACTAAAATGTCTCTACAGCATAGGAAACCATCAACCAAATGAAAAAGAGAACCCACTGAATGGTAGAACATTTTTGTTAAAAGTATAACTTGTATGGGGTTAATATTCAAAATTTATAAGGAACTTACCAGAAACCCCCAAACAATCCAATAAAAAAATGGGCAAAGTACCTGAATAGACAGTTCTTTAAAGAGGACATACAGATATCCAACAGACATATAAAAAGTTGCTTGATGTCACTAAATATCAGAAATGCAAATTACAACCACAATGAGATATCAACTCACACCTGTTACAATGGCTGACATCAATAAATCAACAAACAAGTGCTGGCAAGTAGATGGAGTAAAGGGAGTCCTCATGAACTGTTGGTGGGAATGTAGACTTGTGTAGTCATCATGGAAGGTCCTCAAAAAATTAAAAATGAAACTATCTTATGACCCAGTGATTCCACTTCTCAAAATTTATCCAAAGAAACTGAAACACTAATTTAAAAATATATACGCATTGTTATGTTCATTGCAGAATTATTTACAATACCCAGGATTTGGATGTGGCCCAGGTGTTCATCAGTAGATGAGTAGATAAAATAACTGTAGTTAATTTACACAGTAGAATACCACTCAGCTAGAAAAAGAAGAAAATCTCACCATTTGTGACAGCGTGGATACACCTGAAAATAATTATGCTAAGTGAAATAAGTCAGAAAAAACAAGTACCATATGATTCCACTCATATGTGGAATCAATGAACAACATAAACTAAAAAACAAAATAGAAAAATGTTCATACATAGAGAGCACACTGACAGCTTTGAGCAGGGAGGGCATTTGAGGAGCTGCATTAAAAAAGTTGAAGGCATTAAAGAATACAAACTCTAGACCCAGGCAACAGTATAATGATAACCAGAGAGAAAAAAAGGGGGCTTGGGGAGATGGAAGAGGGTAGAGGGGGTATACATGGTGATGGAAGGAGACTTGACTTAGGTGATAAATACACATGCAATATTCAGATGATGTATTGTAAAAGAGCACACCTGCAACCTATCTACTTTTATTAGCCAATGTTATCCTAATAAATTCAATAAAAAAGGAAAAATAATTACCAAAAAATGCAATAAAATAAAGATGGAGATACAATGCTAATTCAGATAAAATAGAATTAAAGGTGAAAACCATAAAAAAGAAACAAATGTTATTTTTCAAATATAAAATAAATGTTTTATATTTGAAAAAATGTACCATAATATTTTAGGTTGTTCTTATACTTGCTAAGAATTCTTATGTAACAAAAAATATACAAACTAATAATGTAAAGTTTAAGCTATTAGAAATGGAAGAAGAAATAGAACATAAACACTAGTAGCTGTTATTAATCACTATCATTCTAGGATAAATCAAGTAAAAAAAAGAAAAAAAGTGTGTTCAAGATATCACTCGTTACCAGCATACTGTTTATTTATATGCAAGGCTGGTGAATCCATTGATGGATTTTATCCACGAAAAGGTAAACAAGTTTAATATAAGAGAAAGATGAGAGAGGGAGAAATAACAAAGTGCAGCCAGTATGAAAAATGTTTTCTATCTCCTCATATTTGAAGTATGTGACTAATAGACAGTTAAAAGGAGTTGAGTCTAGCCCATCTGCCCCTACACAGACCAAATAAGCAGTGTCAGAGATAAGGATTTCAGTTGTTTATGGATTCCCTAGAAGACCTCCCAAGTTTACTATGGTGTCTTTGTGACAAGCTTTTTCAATAAAACATCTGCCAGAATCTTTTTTAAAATATCTCTACTTTTGGTCATAAATACATCATTTCTGTGTTCAGAATTTATAAATTATAATTATGGTCTGTCAAAATACCAATATATATAAAATACATACAAAACCTATGGAAGAAGTACTTCATATTGTTAAAACAGTTCTGGTGGTTTTACTAAAAGTTATTTTTAAACAGACACTGTGATTGACGTTGAAGATATAATAATGAATAAGACCTCACCTCTCTCCTCCAGGAGTTTAAAGTTTTAAGAGAAAAGTTATACAAGTAAACAGAAAATTACAACCTAGAGTGTCATATTCTGGTGCCAAAGAAGCTCCTTGTGACTTAACCAGCCCAGAGTCCCAGTGATAGCAACATATAATCTGAGTCCTGAAATTAAAGAGTCAGTCCTTCAGCAACTAAGAGCATAGCATAACTGAAAACTAGAAATTGCTGAAGATAAAGATGTAAGCAAACTAGAGATCATATGGGAATTTTTTTTTAATTTCTTTTTATTTTATTCATTTTAGAGAGGAGACACAGAGTGAGAGAGAGAGAGAGAGAGAGAGTAAGGGGGGAGGAGCTGGAAGCATCAACTCCCATATGTGCCTTGACCAACCAGTGCAGGGTTTTGAACTGACGACCTCAGTGTTCCCAGGTCGACGCTTTATCCACTGTGCACCACAGGTCAGGCCGAGATCATATGGGAATTTTAAGGCCATTTGGGATTACATTTTAACTTAAAGGCTATGGGACTCCAATAAAGAGTTATAAACAAGAAAAAGGTGGTTTTTATTCTTTATGTAAAATTTTATTCATTTTTTCAAAAAAAATCTTATGTAAAATTTTACTCAGCGGTAAAGCGTTGGCCAGCGTCTGTAATTGTGGGTTCAATTCCTTGCCAGGGCACACAGGAAAAGCGCTCATCTGTTTCTCCACCCTTCCTCCTCTCCTTTCTCTCTATCTCTCTCTTCCCCTCTCACAGCCAATGCTCCACTGGAGCAAAGTTGGTCATGGGCACTGAGGATGGCTCCATAGCCTGGGTCTCAGGCCCTGGAATGGCTCTGGTTGCAACAAAGCAATGCCCCAGAGGGGCTGAGCATTGCCCCCTGATGGGCATGCCAGGTGCATCCCAGTCGGGCGCATGCAGGGTTCTGTCTCTCTGCCTCCCAGCTTCTCACTTCAGGAAAATACAAATATATATCTATATCTATATCTATATCTATCTATCTATATATATATATATCCTAAAAGATTACATAGATAATAACCTAGGTGACCTTAGATATGATGATGACATTTTTAGATAGAATATGAAAGTTATAATTCATGAAACAAATGATTGAAAAACTAGACTTTATTAAAATTAAAAAACTCTGTAAAAGAGAATGAGACAAAAGGTAGAGATTGAGAAAAAAATTTGCAAAACAAAAAAATACATCTGCTAAAAGGCGGTTATCCAAAATATACAAAAAAATCATAACATTCAACAATAAAATAAACAAACAACCTGATGGACTAAAAAATGGACCAAAGACCTTAGACAATTCACCAAAGACCATATGCAAATGAAAAATATGCATATGGAAAGATGCTTCACATGATGTCATTAATGAAATGCAAATAAATAAAAGGAGATACCACTTCACACCAATCAAAATGTCCAATATCTGGAACAGTGACAATATGAAATTCTGGCAAGGATGTGGAGCAGTAGGAATTCTCATTCATTTCCGATGGGAGTGTAGGCAAGTCAGTTGTAACAAATGTACCACTCATGGGAGATATTGATAGTAGGGGACACTATGCATTTGTAGAAGTAGATTGTATATTGGAAGTTTCTGTAACTTCCCCTCAATTAGCTATGAATCTTAAACTGTTTAAAAAAATAAATATATATATTCAATGGAAAAAAATACTGGCAAAAACGTGGCAACCAAAATAGGAAGCTCAAGAAAAAAATAGCACTGGCTGTTTGGCTCACCATTAGAGTGTCAGCCTGGCATGTGGAAGTCCAGGTTTTGATTCCCAGTCAAGGCACAAAGGAGAAGCAACCATCATGGTTCTCCACCCCTTCCCTTTTCTCTCTTTCTCTCTTCTTCTCCCACAGCCATGACTCCAATGGTTGGAGCAAAGTTAACCTTGGGTGCTAAGGATGACTCCATGGCTTCACCTCAGGTGCTGGAATGGCTTTGTTGCAGAGAAATCAAGTTGTGGTCCAGAAGTGGAGAGCATCGCCCCCTAGTGGGCTTGCTATGTGGATCCTGGTGGAGGCACATGTGGGAGTCTGTCTTTGCCTCACTTAATAAAGTAAAATAAAATTAAAAAATAACTTATTACTCTTTCTTTAAGTATCCATTTTTTCAACAAACTTGCTTTGGTGAATGAGACTTGCCTAGAGAGTATTAACAGAAAGGTGAGAGAAGGGGAGCATTTGAGAGGTTCTAGGCTTTGAGTAAGATGGGAAGACATTGAAGTCTTGGAGACAAGATCTGGAGTGTTTTACATGAACCACGCTGTGTTTTTTGTATAGGGAAAGAGATACAGGAGTGGAAGCAGGGAGACAGTAAATAGGCTCTTGCAATAATGCAGAGGAGAAATGGTGCTATCTTAGACCAAGAAATAGTGCTGAGAAACCAAAACGAACAGTTTTTCAGGGATTATTCATGAACAGATGTTACTCCTCCTCATAATAAATCTAAGAAATTACAACATGCTGCTAGGATTGCTTTAGACAATCTCCCTACTCTGTAATTATAACATAGTGGCAGCTTACGATGTAATTTAACGTTCTTTAACAACAAACATATTTGTTTCATTTAGTGATAGATGAGCTAAGTCTGATCAGTTACTACTAGTGACTGAGGCTAGGGATCACAATTGTTAATTGGTAAAATATGACATGAATACATAAAACTTCTCAAATTTTACTACCTGTTTCAAAGAAGCATGTGATTTGACCATAACAATAACTGTATTAAACATAGCATGATATATTAATGGAGATTTTTTTTAAGTTGTTATTTCAAAGTCAAGTGTAACTATTTCTTCCTTCTAGAAAACAGGGTGGGAGTAAACAGTTACATGCAAAATTTGAAATTTTGGAAAATATATTACTAAATTGTTCTCTTTTTATTTATAAATAGGTAAGAGGGGCAGAGATAGTAAGAATCAGAGGAGACAGCCTACTGTTTAGAAAAGTTTATTAAAACTACTTTGAATATTCAAAGGAAGGAATGGAGCTATATGTAGCAGGCGTGACTAAGTTGGTCTCCCTAAAAAAGTGTGAAGAATATGTTTTGAAATGATTGTAGGCAGCCTGACTAGGGCAGTGGATAGAGCGTCGGACTGGGATGTGGAAGAACCCAGATTTGACAACCTGAGGTCTCCAGCTTGAGCGCAGGCTCATCTGGTTTGAGCAAAAAAGCTCACCAGCTTGGACCCAAGGTCGCTGGCTCCAGCAAGGGGTTGCTCAGTCTGCTAAAGGCCCGCGTTCAAGGCACGTATGAGAAAGCAATCAATGAACAACTAAGATGTTGCAATGGCAACAAAAACTGATGATTAATGCTTCTCATCTCTCTCTGTTTCTGTCTGTCTGTCTGTCCCTATCTATCCCTCTCTCTGTCTCTGTAAAAAAAAAAAAAAAAAAGAAAAGAAAAGAAAGAAAGAAATGACTGTAGGCAAACAAATAAAGAGGAAAAGGAGAGGTTGGGAAGGTTAAAATACATTGGGAAAAGATGATTTAAACTCTTAAAGAGAGGATGATGAATAGTTTCAATTCTAAATTATTTTTTGTTATGATACAAAAGTTTCTTCATTTTCCTTAATGTTTTGTGAAGTCCACACTGAGAGTCTAATGACTTCTCTAAGTGGTGATGTTTTTAATCTATGCTCATCAAACAAAAATGTCTGGGATTCATATATGAAATGATGAGTGAAGAAGTCAGAAAGTGGAAAAACTATGACAGAAGCAGCAATTTGGAGCCAACAGTAACTAAGGAAAATTAAACATCTGGCCTCTGCAATTCCAAAAGAGATTTGAGGACACATCAATCTAACTGTACATGCACTGGGTTTTGAGCTTCCCTGACTTGGCTCTCAGAAACAGGGCACTTGGGCTAACACTTTAGCTGATACTTCAGCCAGATGTTTTTGGGAGGGAACAATCAAGAGATACCATAAGTGAATCCCACTTACAGTACTTGGACAGGTCCGCTATTAACATCACGGTCTTTGATGATCCTCTAATCCTGTGGTTCTCTATTTTCATGGAACACTAAAATGACCTGGGTGGCTTTGAAAAAATGCCTAAGTTTAAACTCTACCCAAAACCAATCAGATAAGAACTTTATTCATAGTCATGTTTAAGAACCACAGTTGGTATTAACTGTAGAACAATTCAATCTAGAACAGACATCCCAGCTGTGATCTACGCTTATTACCAACAAATTGATCACTAATTAGGGGTGAAAGAAAAACATATATGAATCTCCAACTATGGCCTGACCTGTGGTGGTGCTGTAGATAAAATGTCAACTTGGAATACTGAGTTGACCAGTTCGAAACCCTGGGCTTGCCCTGTCGAGGCACATGCAGGAAGCAACTACTATGAGTTGATGCTTCCCGCTTCTCTCCCCTTTCTCTCTCTCCCTCTCTTCTCTCCACTCTCTAAAAATTAATAAATAAAATCTAAAAAAAAAAAGAATCTCCAACTATGTAGAACTCAATTTATTAAAATTAGAAGAAGAAGGATATTGATATTTGAGTTATAATTTTATCCTTAAAAAATTTATAATGAAATTGAAGGGAAAAATACCTACACATAGTAAATGACTATTGAAATTGCTCTATAACTTCAAGTATATATTAGAGTACTATTACTGGTCAGATGATCAGGAATTGCCTCGAGGAGGAAAGTGTACCTAGTTACTCAGTAATTACTGTTTCTTGCTTTAAGAGGACCCCAGAAGGCAGCTGTAAGAGGTGAATAGAATCTACCCAAGTTGCTTTTCAAATATCTGGAAATACCATTATTATTGAAGCAATGCCTTAGATTCTAGAAATTGTGTCATAAACAGGTGGTCATGATGAAAGAGTTGCAAACTATAAAAACTGAATTTTTGTCAATACAGTGTTATATTGTTAATCAAATTCATCTCAAGACAAAATTAATAAACTAATACACATAATTGTTATTTTTCTCAACAGTAATTAAGGAGCCATAGTAATCAGCTCACGTAAATGTTAATAATTGCTATTGCTTTTCTGCAATTAAAAACATCTGGTTTTTCACTTTTTACGTTCTTGTCTAGTTTATATACTTCACAGCACAGTGGCGCAGGGCTACAGCTCTGGGACTGACGCTCCCGCTTTGGAGCCTCTGCTTTCTGTGTAAACTTGAGCAAAGTAATTCATTTCTATCCTCTTTTTTTGTATATAAAAATGGGATCATAATACTATTTTTCTTTAAAAAATTGTCATGAGGATTGAACTAAATAATATACATAAAAAAACAAGATCTGTCATATAATCTGTCTCCAACAAATATTAGGTGTTATTATTACTCCAATTTTTTTTGAAATCATATATTAATTAGAGATTGTTATTATTACTCATGAACACAACAGAAACTGAAAAATAGAAGGTTGGAATTTTATTTCCAGTAACTGGGGTCTTCGGCCTCCATAGGCCTCGACTGAAATAGTAACCCGTGCTGTTAACTTCTGGCAAGTTAATCGTCCCTGCTGTGCCTTAGTTTCTCACCTGTACAATGGGGATAATCATACTTCATACTTCAGAGGATTGGTGTGAGGATTAAATTACTTATATAAGGCACTAAAAACTACATCTGCCTCAAATTAAACATTTTGTGTCAGCTACGATTCTCACGATTATCATTATTTTTATGATTCTGCTCCATTCATGATCTTTCTCTGTGCTATTCCCATGGTCCCCCAGCCCTCTGAAGGGTCCTTTAGTGAATCCCCTCTCCCTATGTTAATTTCCCTGGTTGCTTAAGGCAGCAGAAAATGACTACCAGCTTATTAATAGCATTTTGACCGAAACTCATTTTTATAGAATGTCCTGGGAATTTACATTTTAAGCCTTTCATCATTAATATTCTCCTGTTGAAGGATATTCGCTAAGTGTAGGTAACAAAGAGTCAAATCTTCTCAGTACCTTTGAGTGATGCGGGCCTTGAGTGTCATAGGAATAGAGTGGGAATGGAGGAGACATTGTTTCCGTGAACTTGGCTCCATTCTACAACTGAGGTCAGTCCAAAGGAAATGTTTCTCTTTCATTGAGAAGAAAGGGGAATGGCTTTTTTAGTTCACTGACACTTAAAATTTGGAATGGAAATTACTTAAGATGACAAAGTGAACTTGATTGGCTCTATAATTTTCCAGAGGTCGGCACTATTTATACAATATTTCTCTCTATGGGCTGTGGCAGTACTACCTCTATACAATGAGGTACTTTAGAAAAATTCTAATAATAGAAGATTTTTTTTTTTTAGAAAATATTACCATCAAAACAGGTATTTTAGCACTGGAAAAAATGAATTAAAATTCTTAAAGTCTCAGTAGCAACACAATTCTGATAACATTAAACAGGTAAATTTTAACATTTCATTTTCAAAATAACTTATATAAGCAAGATTTCTACAGTAAATTTAAACCTAAACTACATTATTAAAAAATGATAGTGTTCTATTTTGTTATACCTGCATTTGAGGATAGTTTCTTTTTATCTAATAAAAGAAAACAAGAGAAACAAACATAGTTTAAAAACAGCACCCTATGGGTTTTTAAAAACCAGAAAATTAAAATAACTTTCTAAAGATGGAATTATATCATTTTTACAAATTTTTAAATAGCTTCTTTCATTAAAAATTACTTCCAAATTGCCTTCCTTATAAAAGAAATTACATTATTAGTCTAACTTTAATGTCAGTGCTCAGGTTTATAAGCACAGTATTAGAAACATAATGGATTAATAGATGTCATATGATGCTTTTATACCTCAGATTATGTTTGATTCCTCATTTCCTTTCTGTTTCTTTAATTTCTTATCACTCTCCTCTAAACAGAGAACATCTACTTATTTCATTATAAAGGGGCTTAATATTATTTAATTAAAATACAAAGATCTAGTCACCATCTACTACTCAATTGCACATGACTTAAATAAAAACATAATGAAAAGTATCAACTAGTTCATACATATTTGGTTGTTAATAGATATCTTTTCTATTTCTGTAGGTAACCACAGGTTTTGGGTTTTGTAAATCAATCTGTATTATAAAAAGAAACTTTACTATATATATATATTACCTTCCAGCACTAATACTGCATCTTAGCTTTTTAAATATTAACTTTTCTTTTGGGTACTCAAAGCAACACCATTACATTTTTATGTATTTTAAGATTATTCTAATATAAGTTAATAATGAATTGAAAATATCTATCTACAATGCCTAAAAATATAAAAATGCTTTTACTTAATTTTTTTCACTTGAAAATTTTGATGAAACATGTAACTGTATGAGAATCTGTTCAAAGAATATCTTTGGATAGAAGTGATAATTACCAATGAGTTACTAGTTACCCTACAAAAGTAAAGAAAGAATTAAAATGACATAGATAGTTGCTTCTTCCTTTTTAAAATATTCAGTAGCAATTTTTAAAAATAAATAAAGAAGTATAAAAATATGGAACATAGAATAAAAGAGGTTGAAACAGATACCTTGTTTAGAAATAAATATGGATTTTGTAAAAGTGATCAGTAATATACATCCTATATTTTGTCCTATTTACTTTGAATCACTTTTAAAATAATATAAATTCAGTTGAAGTCCCCTTTGTATAATTCTCTTGTTTTGTTCCCTTCTGTTATTTTCTATTAACATGAAGTTGCTATTTCATTAAGCTGCTCACAGATATCCAGAAACTGTTTATTATAAAATTTTGGTATTTTAAAAACATATTAAATATTTTAGTTCATTTTAATTTCTATATGGTATTACATCATATTGGTGGCAAACCAAGGTGGAGTAGGGGAAAGAAACCGATGTTGGTGGGTGTGTTGGCAATACCAAGTGCAAGACGGGGGGGATCAGACCAGACCCTTGGTCCAGCAATCTCAGTACTTGAGTTCTGACTAGGAAAGAATTCAGAGCCATGACTCACAATATAAGAGAACGTTTATTTAGAAAGTCACAGAGGTCGAAGAAATGGGCTCAGGAAACAAGTTACAAAGGCAAAAGTAGAATCCTTGGAGCTTAGGATGGGTGGCGGTGGAGGAGAAAGGTACCAGCATGCACCTAGGAGGGAGAGCCCTGGATCCTCTGTCCTAAGGTGTTGGGCAGATAAAATATATTATGCTTACTTTGTTAAAGATGGAGCTGCCCATATGGAAGCCCGTCTCCCAGGTGATATTATTTGGCCTTATGCTTGGAATGGGTGTGGGGGAAAGGCTGTAATATAAGCAGGTTGGGTTGTTATAGCCTAAGGCTTAGTTTAAGAGTAAGCTCTTCTCCATGCCCTTGACTGATTGGATGATGTAGGGTGGTGATGTAGGGAGGAATCCCATTATGCCTCAGATGGGTGACTTTGTATCAGAGACTTCCTTGTTTGTATAATTGGATTAAAGGTTTTGAGTCTATGCTATAAAATGGGAGAGAGCAGTAGCTTGATCTCTCTCTCTCGGTTCCTTGGTTCCTGAGGTATTAGAGAGGAGAGCAGATTAAGGCCACGTGAAGGCCAGGAGAAGCAGCCAAGATGGCACAGTGCTGAGGGAGAAGCCAGTTTGTTAAGAGTTTGTGCAGGAGGAGATGGGAAACAGAGGTGAATAAGTCTGGTGAGCTAGAAACCTTTGATTCTAGGAAACTCGGATAAGTCAGTAGCTTTGTGAGCACTGAATGCGTGGGTTTTGGAGCCCAGTGTGTGTTTTTGCTTGCCCGCCGGGTGCAAGCTAGAATTAAAGCAGATGGCTCACCAGTTCTTGGCTTCGTTGTTTTATTACCGACTGTTCGAATCTAATGTGAACCTGCGTGGGTCGGGCTGCTGTGATAGTGGCCCTGACTACTGGCTTTACATAAGGTCTGGGGCCGGATATCAAAAGAATATTCATCAGCTCTGCAAGTGAATTCTTTCAGGGTCCTGGTCTGCACTGATTGCTCAGCACCAAAGCAGGGGTTCCTTAATCAATGCAGCTGATCCTGAGGTCAGTGGTGGAGTTGCTTGTCTTTTTTTTTTGCTGCTTTTCTGGATTGGAGCTGAAACACACCTGACGCCTGGCTTATCATCCTTGCTTTGATGACCTCCTGCACCTAGCACATTGTCCTTGCTCTGGGGAAGAGCACTCAGACAGCACACTCCCACCATTTCCCCTCCCACTTAATGTGCCACTGCAGAGTGTAAATATGCTATAATTTCAAACTTTCTTGTTTGCTTGTGATCATATGAGCCAGTGCTGATCAGAGCATATGGTCTGTAAACTGTTTAAAACTGGTTGGTGATAAAATAAGAAGCTTGCGCCACAATGGACATTAATGTAACGTTTCCTTCATTCAAAAAATTTTGATATAGAAACAAAAAATGTGTAAATAGTAAGTGTGATGTAGCAAGCCCCTTGCAGCAGATGGTAGCAAGTTATAAGCAGTACAACGCAGTACTAGGCACTTGGAGTAGCAATGACTTAGGATGGTTTCAACCTTTCTTATATATTGCTCGTAATTCAGAAAATATGCCTCTTTGTGCTTTGTGATGTAAGAGTGTAAAAGTTGTTCTGAGTTTGTTTCTAGATGAAGTGCTGGGAACTGGCTTATTTGTCAAGTCAGCTTTGCTAACTACTAGTAAACTGCTAAGAGTACATTCCTTTTTCAGGTAAATATTGCTATAGCATTTGAACTGTTGATTGTGTTGTGTACCAATCATCCAAAGTCAAATCAGTCTCCATCACCACATACTCATCTCTTTTCACTCCCTTCCACCTTTCCCCACAACCCCCTCCCCCTGGTAACCACTTCACTTTTATATATGTCCATGAATCTCAGTTTTATATCCCACCTATGCGTGAAATCATATAGTTCTTAGCTTTTTCTGATTTACTTATTTTACTTAGCATCAAATTCTTAAAGTCCATCCACGTTGTCATAAATGACAATATGTCACCATTTCTTATGGTTGAGTGGTATTCTATTGTATATATGAACCACATCTTTAGTCAATCCTCTTTTGAAGGATGCTGGGTTGTTTCCATGTCTTGGCCACTGGGAATAGGCTGCGACGAACATGGGGGTGCATGTGTCTTTACATACTGATGTTTTCAAAACTTTTTATGTGGATAAACAGTAGAGAGATTGCTGGGTCATATGGTAGTTCTAGTCTTCATTTTTTGAGGAACCATTATATTTTCTTCCATAATGGCTATATCAATTTACATTCTCACCAACAGTGAATGAGAGTTCTTTTCTGTCCAACACTTGTTATTACCTGTCTTGTTGATAATAGCCAATATAACAAGTGTGAGGTGGTGTCTTGTAGTTTTAATTTGCATTTCTCTAATAGCTATTGAAGATAAGTATTTTTTCACATATCTGCTGGTCATTTTGTATGTCTTCTTGGGGAAAATGTCCATTCAGGTCCTCTCCCAATTTTTTAATTGAATTGTCTGCTTGTTTGTTGCTGAACTTTGTGAGTTCTTTCCATATTTTGGATATTAACCCCTTATTGGAGCTGTTGTTTATGATATCAGCTCCCATTTGGTTAGCTGCCTTTTTGTTTTGTTGTTAGTTTCTTTAGCTGTACTGAAGCTTTTTTTATATATATAGTCCATTTCATTTATTTTTGCCTTTATTTCCCTTGCCTTTGGGGTCAAATTAATAAAATGTTTTCTATGGCCAAGGTCCATAAGTTTGGTACCTATGTTTTTTTCTATGTAATTTATTGTTTCAGATGTTATATTTAGGTCTTCGATCCATTTTGAATTAATCTTTGTGCAAGGAGACAAACTGTAGTCAAGTTTCATTCTTTTGCATGTGGTTTTCCAATTTTTCCAGCACCATTTACTGAAGAGGTTTTTTAATCCATAGTGTGTGTTTGATTCCTTTGTTGAAGATTATTTGTGCATATCTATGTGGTTTTATTTCTGGGCTCTTGAATTTGTTCTATTGTTCTGTATCTCTGCTTATCTGCCAATACCATGCTGTTTTGATAATTGTGGCTCAATAGTATAATTTGAAGTCAGCCAGTGTTATATCTATGGTTTCATGCTTTTGTTTCAGGATTACTTTGTCTATTCCAGGTACTTCATGGTTCCATACAAATCTGATAATTTTATGTTCTGTTTCTGTAAAATATGACATTGAAATTCTTGAATGGGTATTGCATTAAATTTGTATATTGCTTTGGGTATTATGGTCATTTTAACTATGTTGATTCTTCCAATTCATGACCATGAATTTTTTTTTTCATTTCATTGTGTCTTTTTCAATAATGCTTTGTAGTATTCAGTATATAGGCACTTCACATACTTTGTTAAGTTTATTCATATTTTATTTATTTAATTATTTGTTTTTGTTGAGATTGTAAAAGGAATTGTTTTTTGAAGTTTATTATCCAAAGTTTCGTCGTGGGCATATTGGAAAGCAATAGACTTTTGTATAATGATTTTGTATCCTGTGACTTTACTGTATTGGTTTACTGTTTCTAATAGTATTTTTGGTGAAGTCTTTACTGCTGGCAAAAATTAGGGTATATTTCAAAATGAGTATGAAGCAAAAAAAATCCCCTATTTTTTGTGAGCAGTATATACACAGGATCATGTCATCTACAAAAAGTGATATCTTTACTTCTTTCTTGATATGGGTGACTTTTATTTCTTTCTCTTGTCTGATTGTTCTGGCTAAGACTTCCAGAACCATGTTGAATAAGAGTAGAGAGAGTCGGCAACCTTGTCTTGTTCCTGATTTTAGAGAAAAAGCCTTTCGTTTTTCACCATTTAGTATAATATTAGTTGACAGTTTGTTATATATGGCCTGTATTATGTTGAGAAGTTTTCCTTCTATTCAGATATTATTGAGTATTTTAAACACAAAGGGATGTTGTATCTTATCAAATGTCCTTTCTGCATCTATTGATAAGATCATATGATTTCTGTTTTTTGTTTTGTTGATGTGGTGTATTACATCTGTTGATTTATGTATGTTGAACCATCCTTCTACTCCTGAATCAAATCCACTTGATTGTGATGTATTATTATTTTTTTAATTTTTATTAATTTTTAATTTATTGTGTTCACATAAATTCAAGTGTTTCACTGAATATAACTCCCTCAACCCCACCCCTGTATCCCTTTTTATACTCCCTTTACTCCGTTCCTCTTAACTCCCTCTCCCCTTTTCTACGATTTGCTGTCCTGTTGTCTATATCTCTATGTTATGCATATATAGTTTCACTAGTCCCTTTACCTTCTCTGATCTCATCCCCTCAGCCACCTTCCCTCTGACTGCTGTCTCTCTGGTCCCTGTCATCCCGTCTCTGCCTCTATTCCATTCCTCGGTTCACTTGGTTCATTAGATTTCACATATAAGTGAGATCATATGATATTTTTCTTTCTCTGCAAAGCTTATTTCACTTAGCATAATAATTTCCAGGTCCATCCATGCCGTCAAAAAGGTAAGATTTTCTTTTTTTTCACATCCATGTAGTATTCCATTGTGTATATGTACCACTGTTTTTTAATCCACTCATTCACAGATAGACACTTGGGCTGTTTTCAGATCTTGGCTATTATAAACAATGCTGCAATAAACATGGGGGTGCATTTCTTCTTTTGAATCAGTGATTTGGTATTCTTAGAATATATTTCTAAAAGTGGGATAGCTGGGTCAAAGGGCAGTTCCATTTTTAATTTTTTGAGGAAACCTCATAAGGTTCAGTGGCTACACAGGTCTGCATTTCCACCAGCAGTGCAGGAGGGTTCCCTTTTCTCCACATCCTTGCTAGCACTTGTTGCAACCAAATCGTGCCACGATTGGCCCACCATGAAAGCTGGAATGCCCACTAGTGGGTGGTAGGGACCAGGTTGACCAGCACTGCAAAGTGGGTGGTTTTTATAAAAGGGTTGACTATCAAGGATCTAAGTTCATCAGGGATATTGACATATAGTTTTCTTTCTTTGGGTTGTCTTTACCTGGTTTTGTAATGAGGATAATGCTTGCCTCATAAAAGTAGCTTGGAAGTCTTCTCTCCTCTTGAACTTTTTGAAATAGTTTGAGAAAGGTGTTAGTTAGTTGAGAAGGTGTTAGTTCTTCTTTGAATATTTGGTAAAGTTTGCCTGTGAAACCATCTGGTCCAGGACTTTTTTTGCTGGAAGTTTTTTTGATAACTGTTTTCATTTTATTTGTTGTAATTGGTCTGTTTAGGTTTTCTGATTCTTCTAGATTGAGTTTTAGAAGATTATGTGTTTCTAGAAATTTATCCATTTCACCTAGGTTGTCCAATTTTTTGGCATATTGATCTTCATAGTATTTATTACAATTCTTTGAATTTCTGTGGTGTCAGTTACTTCTTCACTTTCATTTCTAATTTTATGTATTTGTGTCCTCTCTATTTTTTCTTGATGAATCTGGTTATAGGTTCATCAATCCTGTTTACCTTTTCAAAGAACCAGATCTTAGTTTCTTTGATCTTCTGTATTGTTTTCTCAGACTCTATGTCATTTATTTCCACTCTGATCTTTATTATATTCTTCCTTCTACTTTGTCTGAACTTTATTTGTTGTTATTTTTCTAGTTCTTTTAGATTCAGGGTTAAGTTGTTTATTTGAGAATTTTCTTGCTTCTTAAAGTATACCTGTAATATTATGAACTTACCTCTCAGGACTGCTTTTGCTGTGTCCCATAAATTTTGAGTTGTTGTATGTTCATTTTCATATGTTTTAAGGAAATATTTGATTTCTTTCTTGATCTCATTTTTAACTCATTTGTTATTTAATAACATGCTATTTAGCCTCCAAGTGTTTGAATGTTTTTTAGTTTTTCTATTGTAGTTGATTTCTAGTTTCATGGCATTGTGATCAGAGAAAATGCTTGATATAATTTCAGTCTTCTTAAATTTATTAAAACTTGTTTTGTGTCCTAACATGGTCTATGCTAGAGGATGTTCCATGAGCAATTGAAAAGAATGTATATTTTGCTGCTTTGGGGTGAAAGGTTCTGAATATTTCTTTTAAATCCAGTTGATCTAGTGTGTCATTTAAGGTTGCTGTTTCTCTGTTAATTTTCTGTCTGGGGGTTCTATTTATTGATGTTAGTTGGGTATTAAAATCCCCTGCAATTATAGTATTGCTGTTGAACTCGCCCTTTATGTTCATCAAAATCTGCTTTATATATTTAGTAGCTCCTATATTAGGCACATAGATATTTATAATGGTTATATCCTCCTGTTGTATTACTCCCTTTATCATTATGTAGTGACCTTATTTATTTCTTACCCTAGCCTTTGTTTTAAAGTCAATTTTGTCAGATATAAAATTGCTACCTCAGTTTTTATTTTTATTTCCATTTGCGTGAAATACTTTTTTTCATCCCTTCACTTTTAGTCTATGTGCATCTTTTGTTCTGAGGTAGGTTTCTTGTAGACAGCATATAAATGGGTTCTGTTTTCTTATGCATGCAGCCATTGTATGTCTTTTGATTGAAACATTTAATCCATTTACCATTAAGGTTATTAGTGATATGTAGTTGTTTATTTCTATCTTATTCTTTAAATTTACAATCCTCTTTTTCAAAATTTTTTTTCCTCTGCTCTTTTTTATGAAGATCCCTTAATATTTCTTGCAGTTCTGGTTTGGTTGTAATGAATTCCTTGAGTTTTTGTTTTGTTTTGTCTGGAAAGTTTTTATATCTCCTTTAATATTAAACAATAGCCTTGCTGGATAAAGAAGTCTTGGTTGTAGGTGTCTTGCTTTGCATCACTTTGAATTTTTCTTGAAAATCCTTTCTGGCCTCAAGTTTTTCTCTTGAGAAATCAGATTTCATTTTTATGGGGGCTCCTCTGTAGGTAATTAACTGCTTTTCTCTTGCAGCTTTTAGTATTCTTTCTTTGTCTCTCAACTTTGACACTTTAGTTATGTGTTTCTTGCTATAGGCCTTCTTGGGTTCCTCTTTAATAGAACTCTCTGTGCTTCTTGAACTTGTGTGACTTTTTCTTCATTGATTTAGAGAAATTTTTAGCTATGATTTTTTCAAACAGGTTCTCTATTCCTTGTTTGTTCTCTTCTCCTTCAGGTACCCCTATGATACAGATGTTGTTTCTCTTCATGCTCTCACAGAGCTCTCTTAGAGTTTCCTCAGACTTATTGAGCCTCTTTTCTTTTTGCGTTCTGCTTCTGTAATTTTATTTTTCTTGTCCTCTAAATTGATGATTTGTTACTCTGCTTCATGCAGCCTGCTATCAATTCCTTCTAGTGCAGTCTTCATTTCCGATATTGTATTTGTCATTTCTCACTGATTCTTTTTTATGATTTCATTGTCTTTTTTGATGCTTACTATCTATTTAGGTGCTCATTATGTCTATCCATTGTTGCTCTATGATCCTTGAGCATCTTAAAAATTATTGTTTTAAATTCTGCATCTCATTGTTTTAAATTCTTCATCTCATTCAGTTCTTTTTCTGGGGATTTCTCTTGTTGATTCATTTGGGTTGCATTTCTCTGTCTGCCCATTTTGTCTGTGTAGCTCTGTCTGGCTTTGAAATTTTTTTGTGGTCTTTATAAAGAAGATGGGCTCGGTGATACTGCACTCCAGGCCACTTCTCCTCCTTGTTCTAGGAATGCTTCTTGAAGGTACTATTTTCTCTCCTGTTGTATGTGAGTATTAGATGCAGTTGGTCTTTTCATGGGTACGTTTATCTCTTCAGGCTGACTGGCTCTAAGCATGAACTTTGATTATGTGTATTACTACTGTGCAATGTCTGTCCTGTTGGGTATATTTATTCTCCATAATGTCTGGTGCCTGTTAGACTCCACCTTTGGGTGTGCTGTTTGTGTAGTTAGTTGAGTCTAGGGTTGGTGCTGTCTACCACCCACTACCAGCGGTGTTTTCATCAGCTGTCGTTTGTAACTCACTCTGGGCTAGCAGTCTTCAGCTACTGTACTTTTCACTGTTTGTGTCTGCATTATCTGTGTCTGGGTACAGTGAGAGGGGCCAACCTTTGTATAAGAATCAGCTTCTTCCTCCTTAGAGATGACAACAGCTCCATAAAAGCCCCAAGCTCTGTAAGACTTGTCTCTACTTTTCAGCTGCTCCTCTTTCTTTTGCAGCTGCCTTGTCTTCCCACAGAGTCTTCTGTAGTAAGACTGTAGTGTAGGCTCAGACTGGCCTCACCCAACAAACCCCTCTACAGGTTGCACACTTGGTGGGTCAGGGCAGCTGAGGTTGTGAAAACGTTTGTGGTACCCCCTACATGAGGAGTCTCTTGGTCAGGAGCTCAGTTAGGGAATGTGGCCCCTACTCCAGAGATTGACCCCTCAGACACTGCTGGATACTCAAATTTTATTTCTCCCCAACAAGGTGAGCAGTAGGTTCAGACTCAGTGTGTCTGACAGTCCTCTCTGCAGAAGTTCTTTTAGCTGCTGAGACCCCATTCTCAAGGAGGAAAACTGAGATAGTCGCCCCCTGGGGCTGATTGTACCCCTCCCAAAAATAGCTAGGCCCCTCGACCAGATCCAACAATAGACTCAGAGGGACCACACTTTAAATGTCCATGCTCCAAGCCTCTTTCCCTTCCATCTGTGGAATCTAGCCTAGCTGGACAGAATATCCAGTGCCTAGGCCCACTGTCTGTGAAGCTCCACCCTATCCAATGCACATGAGCCATTGTGCTGGTACTGATCACAGAGAGTGGAACTCGCCTCAGGTGGGCCAAGTGTAAAGTGCTTTTACTTAGGATACCACTCTAGCAAGGGTTATTAGGTCCTGATCTGATGTTTCCACAGCTGGCCCCTGGATGTGCCAGCCCTGGGTCTCTCTAGCAAGAGCTCAGTGCAGACCAGTGGGAGACACTTCCTATTACTGGTCCTCAGCAACCTTCTTGGAGCTATAAAAGAGTTAGAGTTTGTGGCTGCCTCTGCTGGGCTCAGGTGTATATGGAAATACCTAGCTGCACTCCTATGCTGACTTTCATGCGCTCTGGTCCTGAACGGAAGTCCACTCAAGCAGCCAAGTTTTCTTGAGTCCCACCATTTGCAGCTAAAAAGCCTCTGCTAGAGCCTTAGGTAATTCAGTGATTAGGAGGGGTGGTGGGTGTGGCTCTACCCCTTGTCTCCAGGTGTCAGTCTGTCTTAATTTTTTTTACTAATTTCAGTTGGGTGTGGCCCAGGAGTCAGGTGAGTGCGGCCTCTGAGACTCAGAGGTGTTCTCTGCCTGCTCTATGGAAAGATTCAATTGAGTCTCCAGTGAGGTGGAAGCATCAGTCATAGACTCAGGAGAGTGTGGGGGGGGAGCTCCAGTCTCAACACCAAAAAACTGAGTCACTGGCGTGCCCCTGCTTCCTGGCCTCTGAGAATGACCCGTCACCATGTCTGGGGTAGGAGAGACTCCCACAGGCAGAGCAGCTCCTTATTCCCAGGCTGATGCCCCTCAGAGGGTATTGCTCCACCCAAGAAAGATGGCAACTGCAGTGCCAGAGTATGACAGCACAGGGGTTTTGTTTTCCATCCCCCACAGTGTTTCTCCCTGGGCCTCCAACTTTACATTCTTGTCCTGCAACTCCAGTTCTCTCAGTTCTCCCCAACCAGAGCCATGGGTAAGTGGCTGTGAATGAGGTGTTCTGTGCAAGCCATTTAAGATGGAATCTGCGTCTGAGAGGTGTGTCTCTTTCTCACACTAGAAATCCAGCTCTTTTCACAGCTAAATGCTGTCTGGGTGCCTCTTCTTGGCTCTGGGGCTATATGCTGGGGATCCAGTCTTGGGGCTGAGGACCCACAGGGAAACCCGCCCTGCTGTGAGATTCCCTCCTGGATGCCGCTTGCTGGCAGCACTTTCCATGTCTCCGCCCTTCCTACCAGTGTCAGTGTGGCTTCTTAGGTGATCTTTGGTTATTGATTTCTCTTAGTTTAGTTCAAAGTTTGTTTTTCAAGATAATTGTTCTTAAATTAAATTGTAATCCAATTTGGTCCTGGGAGGTAGAAGTTGGAAAGTACACCTACTCTGTCGCCATCTTTTTTCCCTTGATGTATTATTATTATTATTAAATGTGTTGTGTATATGACTTGCTAGTATTTCTTTAGGATTTTTGCATCTGTATTCTTTAGAGATATTGGTCTGTAGTTTTTGTTTTGTGTGTGTTGTTCTTGTCAAATTTTTGTATCAGGGTTATGTTAGTCTCATAAAATGTGTAAGGGAATATTGCTTTTCTATGTGCCCTGACTGGGGATTGAACCAGCCACCTCCATGCTTTGGGATGATGCTCTCTAACCAACTAAGTTATCTGGTTAGGGAAAAAAAAATTTTTAAAGACATAGTACTTTTCTGTTGTGCTTTTTAAATTTATTTATTTATTCATTTTAGAGAGGAGAGAGAGAGAGAGAGAGAGAGAGAGAGAGAGAGAGAGAGAGAGAGAAGGGGGAAGGAGCAGGAAGAATCAACTCCCATATGTGCCATGACCAGACAAGTGCAGGGTTTTGAACCAGCGACCTCAGCATTCCAGGTCGACACTTTATCCACTGCACCACCACAGGTCAGGCCTCTGTTGTGTTTTTACTTCATTTTTTTTTATCCAGTTGTCTATTGTTGGGCCCTTGGGTTGCTTTGCAATCTTAGCTATTGTAAATGACACTGCAATAAATGTAATGGTACATATATTTTTGAATAGTTTTTTCGGGGAATTTATTTGATTATATACCCAGAAGTGGAATCACTGGGTCATATGATAGTTCTATATTTAATGTTTTAAAGAACCTCCCTAATTGCCCATGGTGGCTGCACCAATCTGCATTCCCAGCAACAGTGCATGAAGGTTCCCTTTTCTCACATCATCAACAGTACTTGTTGTTTGTTTATTTATTGGTCATAGCCATTTGACAGGTGAGAGGTGATATCTCACTGTGGCTTTAATTTGTATTTCTTTGATGATTAGTAACATTGAGCATCTTTTCATATTTTTATTGACCATTTGTATATCATTTTTGAAAAAGTGTTTTTCACAACCTTTGAAAACATTTTTAAATAGAATTGTTTTTTTAAGGGTTGAATTTTATTAGTTCTTTATATATTTTGAATAGTAACTCTATATCAGATGTATCATTGGTAATTATGTTCTTTGATTCAGTGTTTTATTTTATTGATGGTTTTAGTTTGATATAGTCTCATTTTTTTATTTTTTGTTTTCCTTGCCCAAGGTTTTATATATATATATTACTAAGAGAAATAGTTTTCAATTTTACTGCCTATATTTCCTTCTGGAACTTTTATGATTTCAAGTGTTATATTTAGTATTTGATACATTCTGTGTTATTTCTTGTATGTGGTATAAGAAAAAGATCTAGTTTCACATTTTTGCATGTATCTGTCCAATTGTTCCATCACCATTTATTGAATAGACTGTCTTTCCCCATTGTAAGTTCTTGCCACTTTTGTCAAATATTATTTGACTATATAGGTGTATGTTTTCTGGTCTCTCTATTCTGTTTCATTGATTTATATGTCTGTTTCTTTTTATGCCAGTAATGTACTGTTCTGATTATTATAAACTTGTACTATAGGTTGATATTAGGTAGCACAATTTCTTCAACTGTATTCTTCTTTCTCAAGATTGCTGTTGCTATTTGGGGTCTCCTCTGGTTCCATATACACTTCTGGATTATTTATTTCAGTTATGAGAAATATACCATTTGTACTTTGATAGGAATTGCTTTGAGTTTACAGATTGTTTTGGGTAGAATGAACATTTTAACTATGTTAATTCTTCCTACCCATGAGCAGGGTGTATATTTTTATTTATTTGTATCTTTGATTTCTGCTTTCATTATCTTATAATTTTCCAAGTACAGGTCTTTTACATCTGTAGTTAAATTTATTCCTAATTGTTTTATTTATTTTGATGCAATTGTAAATGAGGCTGTTATTTTAATTTCCCTTTCAATTGGCACATTATTACTGTATAAAAATGCAATCTATCTCTGTATATATTTTTAATTAATTAATTTATTTATTTAGACAATTAAATTTAAAAGTTTGACATTGATCAGTCAGAGTACATAGATGTAGAGAAAACATCTCCACATCATTTAGACAGTGAATTATGCTGTATACCCATCACCCAAAGTCAAATAAGTTTCTGTCACCCTATATTTTGTTTCTCTTTAAGTCCCTCCCCTTTCCCCACCCCCATCTCTCTCTTCCCTTCCCTTCCCCCTGGTAACCACTGCTCTTTTATCTATGTATATGAGTCTCAATTTTGTGTCCTACCTATGTATGAAATTATACAGTTCTTGGCTTTTTCTGATTTACTTATTTCACTCAGTATGTTATCAAGGTTCATTCATGTTGACATAAATGATACTATGTCATCATTTCTTATCGCTGAGTTGTATTTCATTGTATATATATACCACATTTTCTTTATCCAATTCTCTATTGAAGGGCATTTTGACTGTTTCCATGTATTGGCCACCATGAACAATCCTGCAATGAACATGGAGGTGCATGTGTCTTTACGTACCCATGTTTTCAAGTTTTTTTGGTATATACCCAGGGATTGCTGGGTCATATGGTAGTTCTATTCTTAATTTTTTGAGGAACCACCATACTTTCTTCCATAATGTTTGTACTAATTTAAATTCCCACCAACAGTGAATGAGGGTTCCTTTTTCTCCACAGCCTCTCCAACACTTGTTAATACCTCTCTTGTTGATAATAACTAATCTAACAGGTGTGAGGTGGTATCTCATTGTAGTTTTGATTTGCATTTCTCTAATAGCTAGTAAGTATGAGCATTATTCATATATCTGTTGGCCGTTTCTATTTCTTCATGGGAGAAGTGTCTGTTCATGTCCTCTTCCCATATTTTTATTAGATTGTTTGCTTGCTTGTTGCTGAGTTTTGTGAGTTTTTTTATATATTTTGGATATTAGCCCATTATTTGAGTTGTTGTTTAAAAATATTATCTCTCATTTAGTTGGCTATCTGTTTTGTTGACAGTTTCTTTTGCTGTGCAGGAGCTTCATTTGTCTGTATATATCTTTTGATCTCTTCTTTGACCCAGTCATTTTTTAGAAGTATGTTGTTTAATTTTCACATTTTTTGCGGGTGTGTATACTTCTTTTTTGCAGTGAATTCTAGTTTCAAAGGCTTATGGTCAGAGAATATACTTGGTATAATTTCAATCTTTCTGAATTAGTTGATGTTAGTGTTAGACTGAAAAAAAGACTGGCAACCAAAGGTTTAGAGGATCAGGCTTTATTAGAAAGGAAACCTGCTGAGCTGTCTCAAAAAAATGAGAGCAGCCCCAGCTACAGTCTTAGGCCACATTTTAATGGTTAGGTTAGGGAAGTAAGAAGTGTGGTGGGGCATTTGCTGATTGGCTGATCGCTGGGTGCAGGGGTTCTTTCCACTAATTACCGATGTTTGTACATTTTCAACTGTCAGCAGTTTCAACCATCCATGACTTCTTGGAATTGTGACATCAGACATTTCTTTGTGGTTGGTCACCTGCCACAAGCCCTGAAATGAAACTCATGCTGGCAAGGTTAAAGAAATGAAACCTAAGATTCCTGACTATTTGATATATTTATATAAAAAGGAGAGAGAATGATTCCCAGAGAGGCTCAAGGGAAAGGGGACAGAGGTCATCATCTTCTGTAACTTCTTTCTGTTGAGTAAGGGTGGTGAAGGGTTATGGCCTCTCAAAGGATTACTCTCAGTGAGGAGTAGACAGGTGCAGTGATGGCTTTATGACCTGGTGATAATTGCAGTCTCAGGTAGGTAATGGTTGTTTGTGAAAGCTGAACATTGGAAGGGGATACTCTATAGCCATTTTGTGCTAAGAAGTTTAGTAGTTTATGTCTGCCCTGGATGCTTCCAGTGCAGGACTAAAAAGGAAGAGATTATCTACATATTGTAAAACGTACTTTGGGGAAGAGAAAGAGATTTAAGGTCTGTAGCTAGGGTATGACTGAAGAAATGAGGGTTATCCCTTAATGCCTGAGGGAAAATCTTCCAGGTTAGTTGTGGGGAGTTCATGGTATCCGGGTCAGTCCAAGTAAAGGCAAAGAAGTTTTGGTATTCCAGATGAAGAGGGATGGTAAAGAAGGTGTCTTTAAGTTCTAAGACCATGGATAAGGTGGTATTTGAAGGAATAGTAGAGAGAATGGTGTAGGAGTTTGGTACCACTGATGTAATGAGCAATACCACTGTGTTAACAGCCCACAAGTCCTGAACTAGGCAATAGGTACCATTGGGTTTGACTACTGGTAGGATGGGAGTGTTGTAAGGAGAATGGGTAGTGGTAAGGATACCGGCCTGAATAAATTTAGTGATAAGGGGCTTAAGACCATGTAAATGTTTTTGGAAGATGGGGTATTGAGGGATTGCTGAATATTTGAAAGGGTCTTTCAGAGAGATAATAATGGGGTTGTGGTTTGTTGTAATAGAGGGCTGATCCATATTCCAGACAATGAGATCCACTGGTTTGGGGAAAAAGGAGGGAGAGGGATGAGGAATTAGAGAGGGATAGGTCCAGATCACTGGCCAACAAAAGGAGAATATTGGAAGTTGGTGTTGAGAATTTTGGGAAAAGCTGAAGGGTGGAGCCAAACTTGGCAAGAATGTCTCTTCCTAGTAAGGAGGTGGGACATTGTGGTATAACCAGGAATTGGTGTGTAAATTGTGCTTTGTCTAGGTTTCAGGTGAGGGAAGGTGTGATTAGGGGGTTACTCTTGATGCCCAAAATTCTCACTATGGAAGTGTTAGAGGGTGAAAGGGAGCCAGCGAATTCAAGAAGGTAGAGAAGGTGGACCCGGTGTCTATGAGGAAGGAGATTACCTTACCTGCTATGCAAAGCCTTGCCCTGAGCTCACTGTTGGTAATTTGTACCGGGGCCTGTCACTCAAGGCTTCCTCAGTCTTCCATTGCAAGGCCAAGAAAGTCAGACACAGGTATAGAGGGGTTATTAGTATTGGGAGTGGTTGGCCCAGTCCTTCTCAGGTGGCTGGGACAATCAACCCCCCAGTGTCCCTCTTGGTGGCAGTGAGGGCATGAACCTGGCAGTGGATGAGGATTAGGGCATTGTTTAGCACAGTGTCCTGTTTGCTTGCATTTAAAACAGGGTCCTGGTGGCCCGGAAGATGGGAACATCCTTTAGGGGTTTTTCATTTTAGAACCAGCTGGTGAGTTCTCTTGCAGGGCCTTAGTGAACATGAGATAATTATTCTGGTCCCTCTTTTGTTGGTCCTCCTTTGCTTATTCCTCCCTGTTGTGAAAGACCTTGAAGACCAAGTTTAAGAGATTTCTTTGTGTAATCTCAGGCCTGTTTTTAGCTTTTTTAGTTTTTAGTTTTTGTTTTTGTTTCTTTTTTTGCTGATGTCAGGAGCCTATTGAGAGATGAAATGTAAATGGAGGAAAATGGTCTTTGCTGGGGTGGTGGGGATCATTCGGGAAAATTTTTGCAATGCTTGTAAGAGGCGTTCCAAAAATTCTCCCGGGTTTTCTTGTGGTCTTTGAATGATTTTCTTAATTTTGTCATAATTGATAGCCTTATTAGCCAATTTATTTAGGGCCTGTTGTAAATAATCTATCATCTGATCTTGGGTTGCCCAGTTTTGATGGCCTGCTTGGTAAGTCCAATTAGGGTCAGTGGTGGGGACTACCATAGTGCCTATTGGAATAGCATTGTTTCCAGTGTGGTCCTCATCTGCGATTTGTTGGGCAGTGGTCCAGACTCTGTCTTTGTCTGAGGGGGGAAGGGAGGAGGTGAGGATAATGTGAAGGTGTGCCGGGTTAGGTCATAGGACTGGGAGAGGTATTTAAATTATTTCATATATGTATCAGGATCAGAGGAGAAGGAGCCAAGATGGTGCTCGATTTGGTATAAATCAGAGAGGGAGAAGGGGATAGAAACTCGGACAATTCCCTCAGCTTCTGCCACCTCCTGAAGGGGGTACATCCGGGTCGGGAGGAGACAGGAGGATCCCAATGGTGGGGACGAAGATGGGGAGGATAAATAGGAGGAGAGGATAAGGGGGATAAGGATTGGTCTGCAGGCGCAGGAGGGTCAAGAAAGGAGGGAGGAGTTGGATCCTGGGATGGGTTATAAGGAGGAGGTAGGACGGGAGGTTTCTGGGCTCGAAGGGCGGAGTGGTCTGCTGGGTCAAATAAATCAGGAAAGAGAGAAGGGGGTAGGGAATCTGGCCTTTTGGCAAGAATAACCTGTTAAGTGGAACAAGTAGTACAGAGCGAAGGACAAGAGTGAAGGTAGAAGAAAGCCTGAACGTAAGGGATCTCTGAGGCCTTCCCGGTCCGGTGGCAGAAATTATCCAGGTCTCGGAGGATGTTAATGTCAAAGGTTCCATTTCCAGGCCAATGGGAACTGTTATCTAATTTATATTGGGGTCAGGCCATATTACAAAAGAAGATTAATTTTTTCTATTTAAGATCCGCGAGGCCAGTGAGATGAGATTTTTTAGGAGGCAACCTAAAGGAGTAGCTTTTGAGGGTTGAGATTGGGAGGAGCCCATGATGGGCTGAAAATAGAAAAAGAGAAGAGGGTCCTCAAACTCTTTTCATAGTAGGTAGAATGAGAGAAGGCCTGTCGTCACCAGGATTCCTGGTTCCAAAGAAGAGAAGGGCAACTTGGCCAGGTGCCTAAATTTGTTAAGTAGTCCATAGGGGCAAGTTACCGGGAGTAGTGTCCTCCCTAATCTTAGCCAGTGAGAATTAAGGGGGTTAATTGGGAGGAATGAAGGGAGCCTACTGGATACCAGAGAAACCGTGGGATCCTTGCCTCTGGGTTGGCAGGGGTTCGGGATAGGGTTGGTCCACCCGCCAATCAAACCACAATCACACATCCAAGCAGAATCAGGGAGTAAGCCCAGAACGAGCTGCCACTTTTCTCTTCTTCCCTGGTTATAAGCTTGGCTGGCAAAGGGGGATCATCCAGTTAGCCAATGCCCTATTCTGGGTTTTGGCACCAAATGTTAGACTGAAAAGAAGACTGGCAACCAAAAGGTTTAGAGCAGTGGTAGTCAACCTGGTCCCTACCGCCCACTAGTGGGTGCTTCAGCTTTCATGGTGGGCAGTAGCAGAGCAACCAAAGTATAAATAAAAAGATAGATTTAACTATAGTAAGTTGTTTTATAAAGATTTATTCTGCTAAACTTAGCAAAAAATTGACATAAAGTACTTGGTAAGTAATTATTATTATATGCTTTAACTTGCTGTAACTGCTTTATAAATTTTATAAAGTAAAGTTACTTCCCTACTTTCCAAATCACCATTACTGTGAAACCAGTGGGCGGTTAGAAAATTTTAATACTAACAGAGATACAAAAGTGGGCGGTAGGTATAAAAAGGTTGACTACCCCTGGTTTAGAGGATCAGGCTTTTATTAGAAAGGAAATCTGCCAGGCTGTCTCAAAAAAATGAGAGCAGCCCTAGCTACAGTCTTAGGCCACATTTTAAGGGTTAGGTGAGGGAAGTAGGAAGGGTGGTGGGGCATTTGCTGATTGGCTGTTGCTATATCTGGGTGCAGGGGTACTTTACACTAATTAAGGATGTTTGTACATTTTCAACTGTCGTCCATGACTTTTCCAAATTGTGACATCAGACATTTCTTTTGGTTGGTCACCTGCCACAAGCCCTAAAACAAAACATGCTGGCAGGGTTAAAGAAATAAAACCTAAGAGTTAGTTTCGTGGCCCAGCATATGGTCTATTCTTGAGAACGTTCCATGTACACTGAAAAAAAATGTATACTCTGATGTTTTGGGATGAAATGTCCTGTAGATGTCTATTATGTCCATTTGTTCTAGTGTTTCATTTAAGGTCGATATTTCTTTATTGATTTTCTGTTTAGATGAACAATCTAAAGCCATCAATGGTATATTGAGATCTCCAAATATGATTATATTTTTTTCAGTTTGTACTTTTAGATCAGTTAGTAAATGTCATATATTTTGGTGATCCCTGGCATGGTGCATATATATTAAAAAGTGTTATGTCTTCTTGATACAATGTACCCTTTATCATTATGAAATGTCCATCTTTGTCTCTTGTTTACCTTTGTTGTCTTGTAGTCAGCACTGTCAGAGATGAGAATGGCTACACCTGCTTTTCTTTGGATATAATTTGCTTGGAGAATCGTTTTCCAGCCTTCAGGTAATAAAAAGAAAACCCTACTCCTCCAGATGGCAGTTTTATCTTTTAATTACTGCAACAGTGATATAAATAAACCTAAAGAAGATTAGTAGTTACACTATAAAATTAAGAAAGCTAGAATATCTTTTATTCCCAGCTATATTATCATGGACAAGTAATTAAAAATTTTTCCTCATTTACCTTCTTCAGCTGAGGGATTTTATCTAAACTCTTATCTCAAATGATTGAAAACACAAAGGATTATCTCACTTAATTGCTTGGCTTCAAAAAGACAATATAAATGTTTATAGCAGATGATATCTGTCTGTGTAAATAATACCATTAAGTATCATAGTATTTCTCTAAAATATATTTTTTTGTTGATTTCTCTTTGCTATTCCTTTCTATAACTTCTGATTTTATCTTTGTTGATATATTTTATCTGCACAGTGCTGTCAAATGTTATAAAAAATGTATAAGAAAAATAAATGTCAGTTATAATACTCTAGATAACTAAAATAGCTTTACAATTTGTTACAAAATATTGAAACACAAAATGAGAGATTTAATGTGTAAAGCAATATATTTTTATATCATTTCAGTAATAAAAATGTTTAAACCTGGTAAAGATAAAGATAAAAATACATTCATCCATAAGTTTTATCAATCACTCTACTTCCAAACTGGCAATAAGCATTCAACTAGTCATGGTTTATTTATTCTCTCATGTACTCTTCAACTCTCGACTAAACTCATATCATGAACAAAAAACCATACTAGGCATGGTAGATTTCTCTCATTAGGGTGAGCAATGAGGTTAGAACAAAAAAGAATAATTTTATTAAACAATTCATTCAACAAAACATTTTTAAGAATGTATTTTTTTTAATTCAGTGAGAGGAGGGGAGTCAGAGACAGACTCCTGCCTTCACCCCTACTGGGATCCATCTGGCAATCTCACTAGTGGGCAATGCTCTGCCCATCTTGAGCATTGCTTAGTTGCTCAGCAATTAAGCTCTTCTTAGTGCCTGAGGCAAAGGCCATGGAGCCATCCTCAGTGCCTGAGGCACTCGAGCCATGGCTGCAGGAGGGGGGGAGAGAGAGAGAAGAGAGAAGGGGAAAAGTGGAGAAGCAGCACTTCTCCTGTGTGCCCTGACCAGGAATCAAACCAAGGACTTTCACACACCAGGCTAATATTCTATTACTGGGCCAACTGGCCAGGACAAGGGTGTATTTTATGCCAGGTTTTACTCTGGGAGTGGTGAGCACAATAAATAAAACAAACAATTAGTTAAATTCTAGTGCACCAAGAAATGTGAAAATGGTTATATCAGTAATTAGAATGTTTGAATTTATGTTTCTCATATGACTAGCACTGGGATCATTTAATTATATGCTTACAAATATTAGGGGATCAGGGAACATGCAGATATTCCAGTACTTTCAGGTTTTTGTATAGTGCATTTTCACCAGTGAAATAAATTAATTTTACATTTTATTTGCATATTTGTACAACTTTCTTTGACTTGTCATTTGCTTTTCTGATGTTCTTGTTTAATTAAAAAAATCAAATGCTTTTTTTATCACTTCATATTGATTTTGAAATATCCTTTAACTTTTGTGAGCAGTATATATCATCAAGTATTATTATAATTCTTATTTTCTTTGCCTATTTTTCCTCAATATTTTATCTTCTTGAGGACAGTATCTCAAGACCTACTGAAGTATGTGGTGCATAGTAGGAATTTAATAAAGTATGCTAAACAAGCAGTGTATTCAACTTTTATGTGCCTAAATATCTTCAACTATAAAAATAGGGATGATAATAATAATAGTAATAATAATGATATTACTATTGTTTTATGATAGTGAGGAGTAACACATACTGTCTTTGGAAATTTTCATGTGATTTCAGGTATAAGGTGCTCAGTTTATCAACTTCATTTATAACATATATTTTAAAACATTGTTATAAATGAAAACTTTGTGATGATAAACCCTAAGCAAGAGAAAACATACTTTTGGTATATCTTTTCAGCTATCTCTTAAATTTGCTCCAGAGAGAAAAACAACAAGGTGCCCATACTTTTCCATCATTTAAAACAATATAAATATAGCTTTCTTCCTGATGGTCAAATTTTAGTCATTTGCTTTCTTCTATGAATATTTATATAATTGCCCTACATGCTTTACTGTATAATGAATAAACAATTATTTTTAATGTTAATAACCAAACCAGGTGCAATTTATCTTTAATTAAATTTTTTCTACTCTACAGTAGTAAAATTATTTTTGAAAGCAAACCACATTTCAGGAAGGAAAATGTGTTACTCTCAGAATTCACACATGATAAGATATTCATTCCACAAGTGGAGTAAGACCTTTAAAAGACCTTTATCTACCTCATAGAATAAATTTGATATGTCTTACCAACCATTATGTGAACTCTTACTCACTGTGCATGCCGATAGAACTATCTCTTGCAAGAGCTAACACTATAATTTCCATTCAGAAGATGAAATTGTAATAAAACAGTTTATTATGCTACATTTGTATATGATTACATATTATATTGTGAAAAGTTAACATTTATTTTTCTTCTAGTAATAATCATTTCTTTATCTAATAAACCCAAGAAGCTTAAAAACATGTCTAAATGGAAAGATCTGTTCCATAGGGCAGAACGCCCTGCTGGTGGTGTTGCTGAAACTTCTCAGGAGCTAAGCTAAACATTTCTATGTCCCTATTCCACTTCCACAAGTTTCCTATATACAGTATTGTTTACAGTATAAGCATTGTTTAGTTATTTGTTTTAGTTGCTAATTTAATATTTGGTTACAGATCTTCACTCTCCTAAATGCTATTTGATTACAATTTATCTGCTGTCTTATTCTGTTCTCTTTATAAAAAATAAATAGTTCTAAAACATTAATAAATAAGAAGAATTATAAGGTTAACTGAAGTAGAATTTATACTTTTGCCTGTAACAATGATCAATTTCACAAGAACTATGCGGTAACTGAATATGGTGATATCAGACCTCAATTAAGTAATACAACTTTTCTATGAGGACATTTTCAAAAACAATTTGTATAATATTTGTTAAATATTTTAGAGCTAAGAATAGGTAAAAAGAATCTTGTTTAATACATTTATTTTTAGAGATGAGAAAACTGATACAGTTAAGAAACACACCTAAAATATTCCACAGTTAGGGAAGATTTGAAATGTATCACCCAGATATATTTCTCCTAATTGAAATGGTCTTTATGATGTTCTTTACCTAATCAAATTGTCTCATATTTAATTAAGAATAACATCTAACTTTTTAAAAACATTTATGTGCCAAACATCTGAAAAACTTGGGCATCTGAACAGCTGTTAAATTGAGAAAAATTTCATAAGTTCACAGTCAGAGGAACATGTGATATTACATTATGTGTGTATTAACATCAGTGAGAATACAATACTGAGATCAAATGTACAGTATGCTGCCAAATGTTTAATAATTCTTCAGTGTCTAATTAAGTCTAAAAAAGGTGCACTTATGAGTGACTTATTGTAATTTCATATTAAGCACAATATAATGATCTGGTATAAATAGGATAACACCGAAGAGCCAGTGACGCTGATTGTCTGAAAGCAGGTTTCTTGCTACCTCAACCTTTTAATATCAACTCAGGCCTCCATAACAGGCAGAGAGAAAAGGAAAGGCTACACTTGGTGCCACCCGAAGTGGTGCTGGATATTCATGGGTGTTAAGTGATCAATATCTTTATCAGATCTGTGTAAATGTTGTGGACAAGTACAATTAAACAGCAAATCCCTGGATCAGTTGGCTAAGCAAAATTTCAGTTCCAGGAGCAGATGATTTCACTGCAGGGTCCTTGTTAGGGAACAGAGGGAAAAACTATAAAAGACACATATTTTATTTTCATTGCATTTATCAGGGTGACACTGGTTAGCAAAAGTATCCAGGTTTCAGGTGCACTGCTCTACAAAACATCATCTGTACACTGTACTCTGTGTTTACCACCCCAGTCAAGCCTCCTTCGGTCACCATTTATCCCCCTTATACTTTCCTCCACCTCCCTGCACAGCCTTCCCTCAGCAATCACCACATTGTTGTCCAGGAGTTAGTTGTCTTCCCTTTTTTGCTCAATCCCTCTACTTCCGGGTACCCCTTCCCCAACAGCTGTCAGAAGACAGATATTTCAGAGACCATACCAAGGTTAATAATGGAGGACCTGGGTGCAGAACTCTGTCCCATCATTGTGTAACTTTGCATAAGTCACAAGTCACTCAATCTCTCTGGGAACCAGTTTTCCCACCTGTGAAAAATAGATTTCTTTCATAGGGTTAGTATAAGTAATAAAATAATGCATACATGTAAAAAGCCTGGAAGAGGGTCTGGCTCATAGTAAGAGTTCAATTAGTGTTAATAATTCTTATTCATGAAAAAGCATTTTCCCAGTAGTATTTAGGCAAGGAAATTCCTCTTTAAAACCACAAGATCTGCGCATTTGCATTAGAGGTTATGTTCATAGAAAGGAAAAATATCTATATTTACTAATATTCTAATTAGTGTAGATCCATGGATTATCAATTATGAGCAGAAGTAGAAAAAATAAAAACAGTTGAAACACAAATGTAAAATTCTACATGAGGCAAAAAAAAAATGTCAACTTTTACTCTGTGAATGGAACTACAGCCACTTGATGGCAGGGTGTATACATGTACTTTGTAATTATCCACAATGATTTTGGAAAAAAGACCAGATCATTGTGAAGCACTGAGGAGAGCAATAAGGGCTTACCACAGAAAACACCAAGCTGAAAGAAGATTTAAACCAAGACCAGAGAAGAAGCAATGGCTATTTTTGGTGCAAGTTCACCAGCACCAGAACAATATGCCATAGGCATATATTTATTGTTTTTCATACATTATTTATGGAGACATCG